>CM028672.1:63528634-63825650 GCA_016760335.1 Gastrodia elata
AATAAATAACACTAGAATCAGATACACCCAACCAAACATCAAATTGTAAATCCATGAAAACTTTCTAGTAAAATCAAACACTATCTACTAGGGCTGGTTTCGAATCGAATTCGAGCGAGTCAGCTCAGGCTACTTGAAAATGGCATGGTGATATTCTTACAAAACAACATTTTACCTCAAACCAAATAACCCATAAAATAACTTTTGCATGACTATAAATAAATAAGATCTGATTTTACAAAAATATAAAAAACAAGCTCCTTTTACTAAAACTAATTTTCACATAAGATAATGCATATCAAAAATAGAATAGCAAGTAAAGTTCAAAACTAACTCTAAAATGGCAAGGCCCGAAATGAATCAATGCAAACCCAACTCATTTAGTAAATGAGTCAAAATCATCAACCCAAACCCAACCAGCATCTAACCCGATTGACCCTGATACAACCCCCTTTAACAAAAAATAAAGAAACAACAAAGCATTTTGGCCTAAACATGACTCGTTTAAACATCTTATGTGCGAGCTAGTGTGTCAAAATGATCATAAACAAATTTTACAAGTCAACCCGAACATAACCAGAATAGCTACAATTATAAAACTTCAACCCAAACCCTAACTATGCAATTATTCTGGTAAACAAACCAAAGTTTTCTTGTGTTGAGTTCAAGTCATGTTTTTGTCAAGTCACATTTTGGCACCCCCTACTCAAGGTTTTGTAATCATCTCAAATTAAAAATGAATGAATTGAAATAATTAATATATGTTAAATCGAGACAATCATTCTCACATTGAAGAAATGTAGTTTTTGATGGGATATTTAGTGATTAGCAACCCGATGTAATTTAATCCTCAAACTCAAAGTAAATGTTAATAGTTTATTAATTTTATTCAATATATGTATTAACAAAATGTATAAAAACGTGATGTGCATGATTGCAATTATAAGGAAATTAAATAAATGAATCATATCTTGAATGTTTGTAAGACAGTAAGCGAACATAAATTATGCTGAATTACCCATGTTTACAATGCAAAATACTTCTATGCCAAGTAGTTCACCTACCGAGGCAATACATTTGTGGAGAGACTTGATGGAGAAATTTGGAAAAAAGAAAGATCTCCCATTGATCTTTAACAATTTAATAAGGCGTGTGATAAAAAGTACCAAAAGAAGTTTTTAGGAAAATATTAAAAAGAAAAAGAATATATGTTTGCATATAGCAAGGTTATAAAACAACATATTAATAAATATGTTACATGTGTTCAAAAGCAAAGTGTTTTTTGGATGACTTTATAGTTTCAATAAAAGACATCAAGATCACCTCAAATTCTACATATTTTTTTAAGAAAATCTGAGCCTCAAATAAGAATCAATTATGTGGCAACTGAGAATTGAACCCATAACATGAGATTACAAATTCAAAACCTCAACACTATGCCACAACACCATTCACTGATATGAGATTACAAACCTAAAGTCTATATATGTTTGCATAAATAATAAACATTCTTTTCGAACACATTTGACATTATTTGTAGTTGGCATTATTTTCATTTATGAGTTTTAAAATAAATTAAAGCAAAACACGAATAATGGAGAACAACGCCAAAACTTAAAGTGTTTCGTCTCATTAAAACCAACATAATATATAAAGCGCAAGTTTAATAATTAAATAAGCTTTAAAAAGAGAAAACAAATTAATTAATAGAGTCAAATTACATAAAGGGTGGTCTCCAAACTTATATTGTAATAATAATATTATAAGTTTAAAAATTAAAAATATAACAAATAAAATTATACAATTAAGAAGAGTAAAAAGCTTAGATGTCTCAATTCTATTGAATAAAATTTTGTTATATTATAAAATAACAAGGCTAAGAAAATCTGTTCAAATTGGATGAAATGAAAGAGCACTCATGTTGTTTAATCAAAAAAATCTTACTCTACCATATATGAAAGATTTATAGAGCAACTACAACACCAATAATATTAAATGGGGTAAAATGTTAGACTAAGAATCACTAGTAATCTGAAAAAATAATTTTTGTAAAGATGAAGATCAAGATGGATGATGGGGTAAACAAGAAAAAAAATGCTAAAAAATGAGTACATTTGTATCAAACTTAATGTAGCTTTATGAAAATCTCAAAGAAAATCATCACAATTTAGATGTTCCTGATGTGAAGTAAATGAATTTTGCCCATGTTAGAAAAAGGATAAGATTAAAAAAGACATGGAAAAAAACTATTAAAAACAATCATATCATTGGAGCTACTAAAAAGGTTATTAATTGGCAGAGCTCAAATGAGGTAAGAAATTCATACAACTAACCCCACATAGAAGTATTAGGGTTTGGTGTGTTGGACTTGCATTTGTTGTAATGTACATTCATAAATTTTAATAATATGTAAAAATAGAAAAGCATATGCTGATAAATATTTATAAATTCAATGATAGAAAGATGAACCCAAAATGTAAGTTTGAGCATTGTTATATTAAAGTAATGATATACTATACAACAAACAATAAACTTGGTAGGTAGCATACAATTTCTTACACTATTGTATAAAAACATTCATAACTTTTTAGAGAAAATTATCAAAAAGCCCTTAACTCTTGAAATCAATTTAGTCTTGACTCTTGCAAATAATATTTTTGATCTCTTAACTTTTATGTAAATATATTTTGGTTTCATGCAATTAATTTAGATGGAAACCATTAAATATAAAAAGTTAGTGTGATACTCTCATCTTTTTAAATATTAAGTGATAGTATTATAAATGGGTGAAAAAAATAAGATCCTATATACTTCAGTACTATAGCAAACAATTTTACTATTTTCAATGCAATAGCTTAAGAGCTTTTTAGGCTATGCAAATATCCACTTCACCTCTTAGACATCCAATATACAATTGATTGCTAATTATTCAAAATTACTATTTTTATCATTATTTTTTAAAACCAATAAGAGCAGGATCAAGATACAAAAAATACAAACACAACAGAAAAGTTAAATAAAAAAATAAAAACAACAAAAATACAATGAAAAATGCCATATAAACTCAAAGATTTAGAGTATTATTTATATTAAAATCTAAAGTATTTTTTATATTAAGTTGCAATTATTTTTAATAACTTTTAAAAATTAAATAAATTGTATGGCTTCCTGACCTCATCCCCGCTAGGTCCTTCCACACCCTCACCATAGGCGTCTCCCTCTCTACCAGCTCATCCTGAACCCGAACCAGCCTTTCGAGTGACAATGTAGGGTGCCGATAACAATATGTATGGCCTAGTTGGGGGAACCCTAGTTCACGATCATGATCTCACTGAGCTCGACCAAGCTGAGCCGAGCACCAGCCTGAAGCCCTTCCTCCACATATCCGTACAACTTCTCACACCCATGTAATTGCTCGCCATCATCTTGAACATCGTAGAATCAGCATCGACTAAGGAAGGGTGGATGTTGGAAGCGTCGTGGACGCAAAGAGAAAAGTGTGAGCCTCCGTATCCTTCGTCGATTGCTCCATGGATGAGGGGCGCAGGCAGCGGCGTGGAAAATTCATATATAAAAACTCACCCGCTTGAATTATTGTATTTACCCTTAATTTTCGAATGCAAACGATGGGAAGTTAAAAAAAATTAATAGCAGGTCAAAAAAACCATTTATTTTTTACTAAAGTTAATTTTGCAAGAGTGAATGGACCACTTTAATAATTTAACATCTCATCTCCACAAAACTTTATTTATATACTTTTCAACATTCTACCACATTGCTAATGGTTTATAGATTCTATACGAATTTGAGTGTACTGAGTGCAATTCTGAATGAAAGTTCTCATGAAAGTCAAATATGATTCAACAAAAATGGCCATGAAAAATTAAATAATAGTTATTTAATATAACATTTTATAGGTAAATATTAGTGAATGAAAGTGCTCAAGAAAGCATGGTTCTCCATATTAGATCTCTTGTAGAATGCTTATATAAATATATATATATATATATATATATATACATATATATATATATTATGATATAATAATTTGTTGCATGTATTGCCTATTTCTTTGTTCTTTTTCTTTTTTTTTAAACCATGCATCTTTTTATCTAATTATATAACATAGGCAGAAGAATTTAGGTAAAATAATATAATAGGCTTGGATTATATAAAAAGAATGTCAGACATAGTTCAGCATAACAACCAGCAATTCAAGTCACGATTTGGATTAAAGATCAGAGTAAAAAAGAAAGGCTGGCCAAAACAAAATCAACAAAGCATATAGGCTTCTAGTAACTTCCTTGCCAAATAAAAAATCATCAGAATGTCAAGTTTTTATGTGTTTCTTTATGAAGAGTTTGGACTACCAGAAATTTGAAGAATTGGGTGAGGTAACCCATACGATTTTAAGGTGGGATGAAGCTTGTTTAAACATCTGAAGAAAAGATCAAATTGTTTAATCCATACAAACAGGGATGTTCAAATTGGGCCATTGATGAGAAGTCTGTGGATGGAGATGAAGCGAATAAGGGCAGCAAGTGTTTAATATGTGGATTCTATTAGTGATAAGGAATGAGTATGAGTGGGAGATGTAGAAGCGAATACAAGGAAAAGAGATGCAGAATAAGCATGGAGTAGAATTTTTTCCCAAGTTGTAATGAAGGAGCACTAAATGAGAATGAGTGAAAATAGCAGAGGAGACCTGTAATTAGAGCTATTTTTTTATTGTTAACGATAAATGTATAATGCAGTTAAGTTAGAGCAAAGGCTCACTATTTGTGGGAGAAGTGGCACCAAGAACAGCCAATTGAAGGAGATGAGTGGCTTGGATCAAGCATTTGAAGCCACTAACAATCCACAGAGCTTGCGTGCTGTTGGCTGTTATATGGAGGCAGATAAGTATGGGTGGCCAAATGCTAGCACGAGCTTCACAAGGTGGAAAGAACTGGACCTTGAAGCTATTGCGGGTTGCAGACAGACAGGAGCAAGGGATTAAAATCAGTATTTATAGCTCCATGGTAACCTGGGAGCATGAGCTAAAGGTAGCAAGCTTCTTTATTTCTTGCTTCTTCTCTTATTTTTTCATTTTTCTAACTCTTTTTACTTATTATTTATATTATAGTTGTAGTCAGTACAATAACTAGTGCATTTTTTTTCAAACAACATATCAATTTAGCATAGTATCATAGAAAATCAAATTAAGCTCCATATTATTATTATAGGCAGTACATTTAAATTTTATCTCTGTTACAACTATTATAGTAATGTAATCTTTCAGATAACAAAAGCCACATTGCCAAGATTTAAAACATTTATAGCAAGGCAACCTTTCAGATAACAAGAAACATGCTTTTTTCAGCATGCATGCCAATCAATTGCTATGACTAAAGGAACAACTTTCACAACCAAGAGACAGGTAACAGGTTAAAAGAAAACTTCCATATAATGCCAACTTGGCAATTACCAGGTAGATAAGAATTCATCATATGTAAAAATCCCACGACAACCCCCTTTTGCATAAACAAAGAGGGGGAAATTTGAAGACAAGAAATTGTAACAAGTGCTCCTCCTTCAATGCATGATCATCAACTTTCAACAAATTTGCCACAATTTCTCATACACATGAAAATAGAACAGAGCCATGTGTTGAGTTGTGAATTGTTTATTAAGAACATCGGTGACATCTATCAAGCAAACATGTTGAACATGTTTAATTTAAGAAAAGAAGGATGCAATAACTGTTAAACTAAGTGAGCAGCAGTCAAACAGTAGAATAGTGTGGCCCATGTTCAACAAAAAGGATGCATTTGCTATCACTAAAAAAAGTAAAAGTAGGAGTATGGATAGCAAACACACTTCGAATTATAATATAAAAAATGTGAGCATGGTTTGAATAGCACGCACAAAAAACAAACAAGATGAAAGTTCTTATTCGTCTACAATAATATAAAATATTTAAAAAGTTTATTTGCACAGAATTTAAACCTCAACCAGGATGATTGCAAGCAAAAGACGACGTGATAAAAGGAAAAATTCAAGCAAACAGTACTTAAAAAAGGCACATTGTAAGGAATAGGTATCCTTTGCCAATCCTTTAATGAATGTAGAATGAATGCCAATGGCCTTTATTGCAACTAGAATAGTGATTAGCAAGATGGAAGACATAATCACATAAAGCTACCTAATGGTGCTTAGATACAAAACATTTTGGTTTTTCTGTTTATGTATGTTCTTCACCCCACGAGAAATAATTGTCAAAAAAATAACATATACAAGAAAGAAATATAATAAGTGCTTTTAAGTTGAAAAAAGGACATACCTAAATCCAGTAAAGTCTGAAGAGGAGTAAGTATTAAGAAAGCTAGAAAATTCATCCACCAAGAAGGGCAAATATACTGCATCATAGCCAACTGATCTAAATGCAATGTTATGCAAAATGGGACTTTTACTATGGCCTACAGGCTTTCCAACAATTCCATAAACCTTTGTATCAATATTTATATGTCTAATATTGTAAACATCCAATAAATCTGAAAGAGTGGGCTGCCCAGGAGCTGATTCTTTTCCAGTGCCGAGTGTGGCAAAAGTAAGATATCCACCAAACTTCGGGCAGAGTATACGAGATATTATTCCTCTCTCACCCATTACCAGCCCTATCATTGGCACCTGCCGTTCCTAATCACTTGTCAGATAGAACCTATATAAAAAATGCAATCATAACCTAGAATTCAACTTCAGATATGTAAAAATATGTATTCAGCTAAAGAAACAACCTTTCAAAATAAAGAGGCCAAGAACCAAATGCATGAGAGCAATTTGTCAAAGTTATACCTACAGGGGAAAATAATGCAAGCTAGGCAGCATAACCATCATGATTGGTATTGGACGATAAGAAAAAAATGCACAACATAACATAAAAAATAGTCTAGTCTAATCAGCGATACAAAACATAAACTTATTCATTCAAATAAATGGATATCGATAAATGCAGATATTCATTGATCAATGGAAATAAAAAATTGAAACAAATGCAAACTTGTTAGAAGAACTAGTCTAAAAACAATATGGTCTTAGCAAGATTCAATATTTATACATATCTTGAAATATGCTTAATATGTTCATACATGATAAAGGTTATCACAGACATTTTTCAGGTTCCAAGTCCTAAATGAGAGAGATGAAGCATTAGGTTGTCCACAACCAACATACTAAGCCATTTAAGAAATTATGCTAGAACAAGACTCTCCCTTGGAAGCAACATATTGTATTGTATGATTGCACTGAGCAGTGTGCAAGGCCACTACCTCGGTGCTTGGGTGTAGTGTTAAGTGAGTGAGAGTTCCCACATTAAAGATAAATGCGTGTATAAAAACTAACCCAAGACACTAATTCAAAATGGGAAGTTGAAATACTAGAACCCTTACATGTAACTTATGGAGTTAGTGGACATTATGACTAATCCACAATAATAACAACAACAACAACAACAACCACTATGTGAAGTTGGCTACATGAATGTTTTATTTCCAGTGTGCACGATCAAAGAGAAGCCCCTCCCTAACTTCCAAATAGAGAAGACCATTTCTAATAGTTTCTTCCAATGTCAATTTTTTGGTCTACCTCTACCTCTTTAAATATGGGCAAATTTCATAAACTTAATTATTCTAACAAGGACATTGAATGGTCTATGCCTAGTATGCCTGAACCATCTAAAACAATATTCTCTAATCTTATCCACTATTGGAAGCGCTCCAACCTTGCTAAAGATAAACTCTTTTCTCGCTCTATCCTTACAAGTATACCCATTCAACCCCCTAAGCATCCTCATCTCTGTAATACTTATTTCATATATAAGTTTCTTCTTTATTGACCAACATTCAGCCCCATATAACAATGTAGTTCGTATAGTTGCTCTACAAATAGTTTATTTAATTTTGAGTAGAATTTACCTATTGCACAAGACTCGAAAAGCCCTCCTCCATTTCATCCAACAAACTTAAATCCTATTAATCACATCACTCTTTTTTAACCATTATTTTGAATAATTGAAACAAGGTATTTGAACCTCTCGCTCTTCTTGATCACATGGTCCTCAACAGTTATCCACTCGGGTTAAGGACTTCTAATACAATTGAACTTACATTCTTTATAATATGTTTTAGAAGTACTAAGACAAGCCTTTAGATTAAATGTGCAGTAAGAGCATCCATAATTAAAGCAAAAAAATATGGATCAAGTCGACCTTTGATGCAATCCAACAATAATAGGAAAATCATTAGACAAGCCAAATTTCAACTGAACTCATATCACATTCCCATTATTTATCTCTAAAAATATCAATTTATGTAATAAAAATCCATTTTCTGTCCAAAGATCTCCAAAGAAATTGTCTTCATACTCAATCGTTAGCCATTTCAAGATCAATTAAAATCTTTTTTTTCTTATAAAATTTTCCAACAAACCTCTTAATATATATGGCTTTCATGATAAATATGCCTAGTATATAACCAAATTGATTTTGAGAAATACATTTATATCATTTATGCTTTTAAAGTTCCAAGGTATGATACATTAACTTGATTCATCTAAAATTCGAACATCCTTGTGCATCATCTTTATTATTGTAAATAAATATAACAATACTCTTTTTTCACTCATCTAACATCTTGTAGTCTTCAAAATAACAATAGACAGCTTAATAAGCCAAGAGATTCTTTCACCACAAAAATATTTCCATACATCGATAAGAGTGACATCCGACTGCCACTGTTCTGCTCTTCATCATTTTTAAAATATTCTAAATCACAGTTTTACTAACATGTTGAATGAAAGTGTAATAGATAGTATTTTTATAATTATTAAACTTAGACTAATTATATTGGTACGACTTTCATTTAAAGGCATAGTAAAATTTATTTTGAATGTCTTCATCCCTAAATATTTATTTTTAGTTTATAATATATTTTACATACGTCCAATTTTTTGTTCTTTTATCTCATAATTTAGCTAACTTATAAATGTATCTCTCTATAAGCAGTTTCTAATTAGTTATAAATATTTTCAAATATTGCACTCTTAGCATCTTAAACTTTTACTTTGAAATCATGACTAATTAGTTTTTTTTTTTTTCAATTCTTTTTAATCTTATATTTAAACCAGTATTTATAGCACATCTTTTTATATTTAATATTAACTTGAATATTTTTTTTTTAATTTGTATATTATTATAAATATTGATATCAAAATAGTGTGGGTATTTTGGATTAAGAATTTAAAGTTAAGTAAATGAACAACAAAGAGATAGAATTATGCTTTAAAGATTGTATTTGACATGATTTATAGTGCGACACCGACAACAATGTTGTTCAAAATTGAATTTCAGACGTTTCCCTAAACTTTGGTTCAATTCCAAAAACATCCTAAATTTAGCAAGTTTACCTCTAATGGGACATTTTGTAAAATCATTAAACTGAAATCATAAAATTTTATGTTTAGCATGCGCGAAATAAATTTTGAAGAATTTTAGCACTTGCCAAACAAAAAACCCTATCATGACATTTAGATGGGAACTTGAATCAAATTAAAGCACCATATGGTGAATTCGAATTATATGCTTCTCTTATTATCAACTTATGACATTTATACTTGAATTATTCCATTGGAGGCTAAGATCTTTTAAAATCTTGAGAGAATATGCTTGACAAAAGAGTTAAGAAAATTCAAGATAAAAGCCAGGGGAATCTAGCAATATTGATTGGAACTAACAATATCGTGCAATCAAAGCTAAAGTTGTGCTCAAATTATGGCTATAATGAACCACGTGATGCAAGTAACTCAATTGAAGGTAAGTGAGCCAAGTAACACTGTTGCAATCGATAAAAAAGCAACCGACCAATCTGTCTGGAGCCCCAATCCTATTGTTGTCAAGGGCTAGCTTAAAGAAATAAAAAAGCTTGTGAAATGAACAAACCCAAAGATAAGAAAGTAGTATTGACTATGTTCATGTTAGATGGAGATGTTGAATGTTGGTGGTCAAGTCAGCAACAAGAGAGATTTGGAAGTCCCCGACTCTTCATGACCTAAAAAGTATTGCCATCGTTTGTAGGAAATAGTATGTGTCGCCTACTGCTAAACGTGAGATGTAGATTAACTTTCTCAAGTTGGTTCAAGGAGATTAAATTGTCTACAATTACAAAAAGAATTCATGCACCTATCAAGATATGTGCAGAACTTAACCTCAACATTAGCAGATGGGAGTGATAGATATCTTAATTAACTCAAGAATGACTTCAGGCACCCCTTTGTTTCTTTAGAAATTCAAAAACCCAAAATACTGGCCATTTCAACCTATATAATCCCCTCTAAACTTTGTTTTAACCCCACAAGCTTCCTTGCTCTCTAACTGAATACTACTTCCTAAGTGTTAAAAAAATGAATGAAGGGGTATATTATTACTTTCATTGATACAGAAACACAGGCTCTGCACGATACACGGCAGAAATAGAAAGAAGCGAAGGTGACTGTCGCAATCACACGACAAGATTAGGATAGGATTGTTGAGGTAAGTTCCGATACTTAATTATTTTAATACACCCCCTCAAGTACAGCACAACTGAAATGACGAGCTTGGATATGAATTCGTTGAACCGTTTGGGAGGAAGGGGCTAGGTGAGAACATATGCAAGTTGTTGTTGAGCCAAAATGTGAAGGACTTGGACAGCTTGGGAAGCCACAAGTTCACGAAAAAAATGATAATCAATTTCAACATTGTCAAATAGGTTGCACCGACACTGTCATACCAAATGGTTGGAACAGAGTCGTGAGGCAAATTGAAGTCACAAAGGTGTACAATCCATATGGTTTCACTTGCCGTGATGGCAACAGCCTGGTATTCAGCTTCAGTACTAGATCTGGCGACTGTAGGAAGCTTCTTGGAGGACTAGAAAATAAGAATGGGTCCCAAAAAAATGTAGTAACCTATCATAGATTTTCAGTCAGTTGGACAACTAGCCCAATCAGCATATGTGTAAGCAGGCAAGAAACAATGCGGTAGAGATTTTATAAATAGACAATAGTCAAGTTTTCCTTTAAGATAGCGAAGGATACGCTTGAATTCTAGCCAGTGAATTGTTATAAAAGCATGCATGGAGTAAAATATTTTGCTGACACTGCAAGCAATGCCTGATCAAGTCAGGAGCAGATGTTGGAAAGCACCGACTATGCAGCAGAAGTTGGTGACGTTAGTGCCTTGGATGGGTGTGGCTACAACATTGGTGGAAGAGGCAGCCATTGGACGAGTTGAAGGTTTGCATCCAAGCATGTTGGTTTACTGTAAAATGGAGGAAATATATTTTGATTGGGATAACAGCAGAGTAGAGTCAGACCAGCCTAAAGGTGACTCCCAAAAAATTGGAAGGATGACCAAGATCTTTAATGGCAAAGGCCAAACCCAATTTTTATATGAATGTGAGGAGTCGGTAATATCGTCCCTTGTCAGAAATATGTCATCGACATAAACAAGTATAAACATAAGAGTTTTGTTCTTGCTGAAAATAAAAAAAACTATCAGTAGTCATTTGTTGAAAGCCATTTGCTAAAAGAATAGAGAACAGCTTGTGAAACCAAGCACAAGGAGCTTGTTTAAGGTTGTAAATGGCTTTCTTCAATCTGCAGACATGATTGGGATAGGTAGTATTTGTGAAACCATCCAGTTGAGCCATAGAGATTGTTTCAATGAGATCAGCATTGAGTAAGGCATTGTCAAAATCTAACAGGCGTAGAGACCAGCTAGAGGTCATGGTAAGAGTAAGAATCAATCGGATTGTCACGTGCTTGATGACTAGGCTGAATGTCTCCTCATAATTGAAACCTTCTTAGTGATAACAGCCACAGGCAACAAGGTGAGCTTTATACTTGTGTATGGTCCCATCTGGATTTAGTTTTGTGTTTGAACAGCCACTTAAAGAATATAAAATTCAAATCGATGCTCCAGGGAACAAGAGTTCATGTGTTCTTGATCAAGGCATTCAATTCAGTGTTCATTGTAGCAAACCATTTATGATATTGAGATGGTTGGAAAAAACTATGAGGGGGAACAACATAGGCAATGTAACATTGGCACGGGGCATGTTTGGTGGATAGATAAGTCATGGGTTTTAGATTGTCGAATTTGAGCCTAGTAATCATTGAATGAGAATTGGTGGATGGTGGAGGGCAATGTTGTAACGACCCAAGTCATTAACTTCTAAATTAAGACTAAACCCAACTCAAAATCAAGATCTCGGGCGACTTCAAAATTAGGGCAAAACAAAAAATATCATTGGATAAAGTATATTTTTATGATCATAATGCCCAAGTTTGGGAGCAATCCGGATAACGGATACTCCTGAATTAATTTTTGAATTATTTAAATTCAAAAAATTGAGAAAATTAAATACAAATCTAAATTCAACAATTTTGGTGTCGTTAGATTAAAGAATATTATAAAAAGACTAAAGAAAAAGGTTTGTCAAATTTAGAGCTCTGCATTGACCATAATTAATTTTTGAAGTTTTATCTTCAGAAATTAATAAAAAATAAAATATTGCTCCAAATTAAAAAAAATTTGCGCGAGTGTATTTTTCTCATCAAGATGCACCTCCATGAGAAGTTTTGTTATTTTCTAGAAAAAATGGAAGAGAGAAAAAGTAGAGAGAAAGAGGAGAGATAATGAAGGGATAAGGACGAGGAGAAAGTCAAATTGAACACTCATGCATTTAAGTGAAAGAAGCCAAAAATTTCATCATTGATGAGAGAGAAATTAATTAATTAATTAATTAATTTTAAAAAAAAAGTTTATAAATACCCTCCCTTCTCTCATCCCACTTTCCCCCACTCATCCCCCACTCATCCCTCTCTCATCTCCTCCCATTTCTTCTTCATCCTTCACCGGTTCCCTCCGTCGACCTCCAGTAAAGCCTCGTCAAATAAGATAGAGAAAGAAATAAGAAAGAAATGAAACATTTTTTATTATTTTCATTTCTTCTTTTAATAATATAATAATATTATTATTATTATAATTATTAATGTTAATATTATTACTATTATTATTATGCTTTCATTTCTGTCATTTTTTTTCTACATATATATATATTTTCTAATTTCTGCAATTTTTATTTCAATCATTTTCTTATTTTTTCTATATATTTATATATTTCCTAATTTCTGCAAATTTTATTTCAATCATTTTTCTTTTTTTCTATATATATATATATATATATATTATCTTTATTATATTTAATAATGATAATAATAAATCTATTATTATGTTGATACAATTATTAATATATATATATACATTATAAAGTTAGTATTATCATTATTAATGCTAATAAAGATATTATTATTAATATCATTTTTATTATCTTTATTATGTTATTATCAATATTATTGTTATCATTAATTAATAATGATAACAATACAAATGTTATAAAATGATTACTATTTCTATTTTGTCACATTCATTTTCGATCATTTTTATTCCATCATTTCTTTATTATAATTATTATTATTATTATTATTTTCTATCAATTTCAATTCAGTCATTTCTGTTCTGTCTTTCTCTTTCATATGTTATTATTATCATTATTTTAGTAAATAATAATAATAATAATGCTATATTATTGCTACCCTCAGTAAGATAAAATGATGTCTTCTATCAAGAAAAGACAGTGAAAGAAAAATATAATGGAAAAGAAAAGAAAGTAAATATTCCTAAAAATATCATATCACTTGCATTATAATATTGACTTTAAAAAAAGCTAATTTAAATTATTAAAAATCTAAATGCAAATTCGATCAAACTGTTGCGCTTTTGAACTTAAAGAAAAAGGTACTAGATGTCTTTCCTTACTCTTGTTTAATATGTTTTTTCTGCTTAGCATCACACAAATTAATAAAAATGCTTTTAAAAGTCACATAAAATGATATATGAACAAGTTTGGATAAGTGAGTATCAAGGATTCCATGTTGATATATTTTTAGTCTGATAAGACAATTACTAGGACGGGGCTGTCCGACATCATGAGTTATAAGAATCCTATACTGATAAGCCTTTGAGGGGGCAAGTATAGAGGGAAGTTGGGATACATAACACAAAAATGAACCCCCATTTCCTCGATTTATACTTACCCAACAAAATCATAGTTTGCCTCAGATATCAAATGCCAAATTTCTATATTTATTTTTGTGACTGCATTTACTTTTATGCTAAAATTTCAGTGCAACTGAAACAAGTTTGCAAGGATAATTTTATACAATTTTTATTTCCTATCAAATTACTAATTATTTTGCTTATTATTTAACATTTGTAAAGATGGCATCTATCAGCACTTAGTTTCACAACTAACTGATATTTAAATGCCCGCACTTTATAAACATGCCCAGATCAGGAGTTCGTCCTAGAAGAAAATGTGCTAAGAACTAAGCAGCACTGATACTTCTTCCTGCTGAATTATCGCTCTTTTTAACTCTATTTTAAGAGTTTGCAACTTTTTTTTTATTTTGAACTTTGTATCCAAAACTTGTGAATTAATGAATAAATGAGTTATATTTGATATCTACATATTTTATCTTTTAAATCACTCAATATGATCCTGCGGTTAGGGGACTAGCACAAAAATAACCGGTGTTGAATCGGGTCCTCACAAATGTTAAGAAGGATGAATGTTGGTAGTAGTGGGGATCTGCGGGAAGTGATAGTCGTAGAACAAATGGAAGTGGATGAGTGAGGATCGACAAAAAATTTTCGAGGCTGTAATAGAGATTAAGTAGAAGTACGATTCTCTTTGGAAGCACACAGAGGGACCTTGCCATTTCCTGCATTTTAGAAGCTGATGGGATATATAAGCTAGAGCAAAGGGAGGATATGTAGGAGTAGGTAGCAATCATGTGAAAGAGATAGTGGGGAGATCTAAGGATGAAGATGGTGAAGATGTTGGGAACTATTGGATATGAACAGGTACATAAACATGAGTGGAATTGGGAGAAGATGAAGCAATAGTTGTGAAAGGGATACTGGAAAATGTAGTTTGTCAAAAATATAATGAGAGAAAACAAAAATGAGGTCGGTACGGGGATCAAGGCACATGTATGCATGAGAGCCATTGAAGCAATGAATATGCATAGTGTGGATCTATTGTCGATTTTGAATTTTATATATGAGCGAAGCCAAGGGAAACATAGATAGTCGAAAGTACAAAGTTTAGAATAATTAGAGGGTTTCTTATGGAGAAGTTGAGACAGATTTTTTTTGTTGAGATTTTGTGAAGGTTATCAGTTTATTAAATAATTTGCAATTTGAAAAGCATAAATCCAATAGGTTTTGGGTAGAGCAGAGGTGGTGAGCAAGGCTCAACCGATCTCAGAGATGTGCCAATGTTTACTCTCAACAATCCCATTTTGTTGAGTGTAGGGAGCACTGAAACGATGAATGATACCAAACTTTTCAAGAGTGCAAGTAAATTTTAGGATATTACCCCATTGTCGGATTGTAATTATTTTATACGATGCTCATATAAGTTTTTCATCATGGTTTTATATTTTATGAAAGCAGAAAGGGAGTCACTTTTGTTTCTAAGTGAATAGAACCAACAAAAATGAGTGCAAGCATCTATAAATATAATGTAATATTAATGGCCAATAATTGAAGTAGAACAAGGACCCCAAACATCAGTATATATAAGCTTTAAACAATATGTGTAAATATTGTAGAATGGATTAGTGAGATCTATGACTTTTAGATTGAATACAAGAATGACAAGTAAACAAAGAGAAAGAAACATATATATTTGAAGCTTTCCTAAAAGAGTGGATATTGGGATGACCAATATTTGGAAAATGTAGTTCATCAAAAATAACATGAGAGGAAATAAAAATGTGGTTGGTACGGGGATTAAGGCACTTGTATGCAACAAGAGAGCCGCCGTAGCCAATGAATATGCATGGTGTGGATCTATTGTCGATTTTGGATTTTGTGTATGGGCAAAGCCAATTGAAACATAGGCAGCCAAAAGTTTAGAATAATCATGGGGGTTATTGTGGAGAAGTTCATACGAAGATTTGTTGTTGATATTTTGTAAAGGTTATAGTAAATAATTTGCAGTTTGAAAAGCATAAGTTCAATTGGTGTTGGGTAAGGCGGAGGAGGTGAGCAAGGCTCGACCAATCTCAAAGATGTGCATGCCAATGTGCCGATGTGCCGATACTCATATAAATTTTCTATAATGGTTTTGAATTTATGAAAGTAGAAAGAGCGTCACTTTTATTTTTAAATGGATAGAACCAACAAAAAAGAGTGCAAGCATCTATAAATATAATGTAAAATTAATGGCCAGTAATAGAAGAAGTAGAACAAGGACCCCGAACATCACCATATATAAGCTCTAGACACTTTGTGTAAATATTGTAGAATGTGATAAATGAGGTCTATCACTTAAAGCTTGAATACAAGAATGACAAGTAAATGAAGAGAAAGAAACATCAATATTTGAAAGAACTTTCCTCAATGAGTGGATATTGGGATGACCAAGACAGTTGTGCCACTTGGATGAGAGCGGGCTAGTGCAATGGTAAGCATGAAGATAATATGAGACCTGCTGTAATGGAAACCGTTACAAGCCTTAGCTCCGTCGTAAGGTTGCGACAACTGAAGATTTTACAAATTGAATGTTATGTGATGAGTTGCACCTAAATCTAGGAACCAATCGGATGAGTAGCATGGAAGGCACGAGGTGTTGAGTGGGCGTTTAGACTTGCTGCAATGGAAACCGATACAAGCCTGGATCAAGGGTCCCCTAGAGGATCTCCTTCCTACTGCAAATATCCTTCACAACACAAAATTCTGATGAAATTCAATAAAAACTATGAAATTATTAGTAAACTAACTAACAGAGAGTAAGTTCTTTGTAATTTGAGCCACAGGTAATACATTAGATAGAAGAAAATTATAATTCGAGGTGTGAGCCTCATGTATGATGGATTTCAAGAGTGTGGTTGTTTCCCTCATTAATGCCCTCAGTTTTGGTGTAAGGTTGCTACAATTTAAGGACTCGCAGATTGGATGTTATGTGATGAGTTGCGCCTGAATCTGGGAACCAACCGTCTGAAGTAGCGTGGAAGGCATGAGGTGTTGGTGGCGGGCGTTGAGGTGTTTTTTCGTCCATGTCCAAACAAACAGTCACGGCCTCTAGCATGGCCACGACCTCAGAAGAATGGAGGAAAGTATTGTTTAGAAGGGACGGCAGGTTGGACATCGCTCAATTTCTGCCTAGTAGTATTGTAGTTTGCAACAGCAGTGACCGTGAGCGTGCCGTAGAATTCGTCCACATAAATAGAGTCCGGGCGGGCCGTGACAGTGGTGGTGAGAGCGCAGTATTCTGACCCAAGGTCATTCAAAATACTTGGCACGATTTGTTGTTCAGAAGGGGGGAACCGGAAATCGTAAGATTATGCACAATGTTTTGACCTGTTGTAGGTTGTCGTCCATAGAGAGATTTGCTTCCTTGATGAGCAAAATTGAAATTCCAATTGCTGGATGCATATCTGGGAGGTGGATGCAAAGATCGCGGCAAGAGCGCGACATATTGCATGAGAGGAGTCGCAGCCAAGAACCTAAGAGAGCGTAGATTCAGCGAGGGAGGAGATGGTTCAGCTTAAGATCAACTGACCGGTGCAAAACCAGCTGGATTGGGAAGACTGCCCGGTAGAGTCCGCGAGGAAGGGGTGAGGGTTCCATCGACATACCCCATAAGGTTATGACCTCGAAAAATGAGATGAACAACAATCTCCAGAGAGCATAGTTTAACAGGAAAGTTGTGTTGTCGATTTCGTTGCCGACCTTCAACGTCGTGGAAGACGACAGCAGGAAGTCGTCAATTTCTCCTCCGATGGGTGAACTAGAGAGGCGCTCAACTCCATCCATTGTCAAATGAGAGAAGATCGTCAAACGAATAAATATTAGGGACGAAGATTAGGAGAGGCGCTGAACTCTAAATACTATGCTCCCTTCACTTTACTAAATTTTCAAAGTTCCAATGACCCCAAAGTTACTTAAATTAATCATAAGTGTTACCTTAAATTTTGAGTCAATTTTGACAACTTTTAAAAATTACTATTTTTACCCATAATGGAGCTCTTTGTAAAATCATACATTAGGAATTATTATCAAAAAAAGATATTTTAAATGCAAGTAAAACGATATATGAAGAATACTAGCGCAAATTTCATCTAAACCAAAATTAGAATGAATTTCTGGCAATTTTTTAACATTCCTTATTTTAGCAAAACACATGAGTAGGCCTCCCCTCTTCCCTTCCCTTGTATCCAACCGATCAATTCCCCTCTTTTCACACTATAAGCAGCAATAATTCAATGTCACCTCCTTTTGCACATGGATTCACACGAAAAAGTTCTAAATGCCTACACACGGATCGAGCGAACCTAGGTGCATTCAATCTCTTTCGTTTGATCTCTCTCTGCCCCTCCGACACATCCTAACCCCGACCGTTTTCACGTCCCTCCCTCCTCACAACCACGCAAGAGCCGACCACACACTGGTCAATACCAAACCCTAGTCGATCTTCCCCTCTCCTAGCCACAGTTATCTCCCTTGGTTACTCCTATGCACCAAAATCAACCACCAAACAGACTCCAGCAAATTGTAGAGCCACAATCCTTTTTTTCGAAACAAAACCAAACAGTCTATAATCAAAAGCTATTACCAAATAGCTTCAAAAACTATAAGATGTTGTTAAACAGCTTCCCAAATAGAAAATAACTCCCAAACACACAAGTCAGTGTCCAGCAACCCCAAACAACCCCAAAAAAATCTCCATCAATCCCAACTACCCCCCAATAGCTTTTCAAAAAGCTTCAATGTGGTAAGTTGTGTCCAAATAACTCTAAACAGCTTTAGTAAGCCTCAAACAACTTTTCATAAACTCCCAAAATCCATAAATTGTTTATGAAAAGTTCAGCCTACAATAGTCTTCTGAAAAGTTCCAATAGCTCAAACAGTATTTATAATCCTCCCAAAAGCTACTAAACAACCCTAACTCTTCCACCGGCCAATCCCTAGCTCTAATATCACATTCTCCTCTCTACCTCTTCTAATTCACATTTTTATACAAATTTGCATATACATATTTTATATAGCATTATTCTAAATTATTACAAATTTACCACCTTCCATATTGAAAAAAGAGTATAACATTCGACTTTGGGTTCCAACGATAATCCTAACCTCGCCATTGAATTTAAAGTGTACCGAGGACCTCTCCTTGCCCTGCAGACATTAGTTTGTAGATTTCAAATTTTATTAGTTATATTAGAATTGTATTCATTAACACTAATTGCATGTAGGGCAGGCATCGAGTCAACCCATACTCGAACTCGACTCGAACTTGTTCGAGTTCATGTTGAGTTTGAGTCATTTCGACTCATTTTAAATAGGGTTCGAGTCATAATGTATGACTCGAACTCGACTCGAAAAAGAATCGAGTCAAAATGTCTCGAGTTCGAGTCGAATCGAGTTCGAATTTCGAGTTCTGGATCAAATTGTCAGCCCTAGTTGCATGCCTTCCAAATAGGTCATATTTGATGTTGAGTATGAATAGCATCAACCCTTGAGCAGTCTACCAAAATCTATGATATCATTTTTGCAATTTTGATATTTCAATTATTTAAATAACCACGTGAAAACCTCAATCTTATTTTTAGCATCTGGTTTAAGCAAATCTATCAAGACACTAGTGCTTTTGAGATAAAAACTATTTAGATCATCAAATAAAATAGGTAATCTTTGTTTATAATTTAGAGTAATAATCTTTTTTTAACGATTGCACAATAAAGATAAATACACAAAAAAATGAACTCATGTGAGGGTTAATGAATCTTGCCCTAAGGCATCTACTAGCTCAACGAGTACGTACAAGCCTTACTTTTTACCTAAAGTTTACAATAGATTTAAGAAAGGAATACCCGTATGTGTTGAGTCTCCAATCTTAGATATAGAATTCGAGAGTCGGAGCATGGAGAGGAGGGGACAAAAGATCATGCGGGGTTGCGTAGCAAACGAAGTACAAAAGAATGATAATTCAAGTTTATATGCCTTTCACTTCTAAATATTGTAAGTCCTCTCCCTGAGAAATACTCGTACAAGAATACCAAACAAAAGATAAAACAAAATAAAGGATAGAGATTGTGCATCCATGATGTTTTGGATTCAATGCTCTTTGTAAATCTTTTTTTAAGTTCCAAAATTCAAATGTTTGTCTAACATCCTAATGATATTCCATATCTAGCATCAACATTAATCAAGAATTTCTTAGGTGTAATCCTATAATGTCATCAACTATAGAGACAGCCTTTAAAAATAACCTCCCAGTTCAATAAACTCTGCATTAGGTCAAATGTTGTGTAGGAAAATCTGATGGATAAAGACAGGTTAGAGTTACCTATAGTCTTTCAAATCCAAAGGGATATAATGTCTATCATTTGAGATAATAAGACCATGCCTCTATAAGGGATTGATAGAAAGAAAGCAGCATACTCAAATTCAAATATGCCCTTTGATCAAGCTCAATGAAAGAGGTTAGTTTCAACCTTAAGGATGGTATATTCAGTCCTTCATTGTAGCTTATGAGAAAATTTGATGAGAATCTTATAGTTTCCGCCATCAATAAGCATCCACCTGTACTGATTAGTTAATATTTTCCCAAGTAAACCTTAGGTTGTGAGTTAAGATACCAATAACTCGGTCAAACCCCCTTAATCAGTTGATTTTTCAATTAGTTGCTAATTGTGTAGCATAGTACAACTCAACCTATTCTGTTAGCCAGTGGGTTAATTCTACTTTACTATGCTTTGAGACAACAAGCCGATCTAATGTAGCTTAGACAAAACTTTCAACTTTTTCATATTCGGATTTACTAAATAGTAGTCACTTGGCGCATGATCTAATAAGATCACTTATAGATCGGCTGCATAAAAGATTGTTCAGCTATTAATCAATTTAATCTCCTAATTAGAATTTTATCATCATGAATAAAATACAAATACATCGTTTATCACAGATATTTCAAAATTCTTGTTTAAACATTAAACTAAAATTAATTTAATAATAATAATAATAATAATAAATAATAATAATAATAATAATATATGTTTCACATGAACCAGAATATAATTTACACTTATTACAAGTCAAATTAATCAAAAAAATATTAATAAGTTCATTCTTAATAAGGCATGGCAACATAAAAAAATTAAAGTCTTCAATATCAGCATCAAAATTTTATTAATATGCATGCAACTTATGCAAAATGCAAAAGCATGATTGACAAAATTAAATAAACAAAAAACAAGATTGGCAAATTATAAAATATAGTAGAAACCTTACACTATAGGCAGCACAGAAAATACTCCTAATAAGGATTTGTACGTGTATCCATTAATAAATAAAAGTTTCTTTATATGCCATATAAACAAACCCAAACTCAACTGGAATTCACAGAAATAGCAGCACATGCCAATAGACCAGACATCTAATCTCAAATACAAAATAAACAACTAAGATTGCATTCCATATTGTCATTAATTACACATAAGAGAAGAGAAAAGAAAAAATGAGAATACAAGATTATTGAAAGGATTTTTTAAATTTGATAATTTGATTGTGGCAATCACTGCATACTAAAACGGAATAAGAAAACATGTAGACATGAACAATTAGTTGGGGCATGGAATAAAATGCAATCTAATAAAATTAGGAAAAATAATAATAATAATAATAATAATAATAATAATAAAGAAGAAAAAATAAGATAATGAAAAAATAATAATAATAAATAATAATGATAAGCTGCTCAAAATCAAATATGAGATAGTTCAATGGTTGCAACGGCAAAATAACGAACCTCAATTCTGTAATGTAGTTGTAAGATAGGCTCTTGGCCTACCCATATAGAGAAAAAAAGCTGATAGTATGAAATAAATCAGCAGGCAAGGGAAACATGGTGATGCCTGTAACAACACAAGAAGAGAGTTGAAATTTGCAATTAGAGTCTGAAGAAGAGGAGAATGGGGGCAAAGAAAGGTATGAGTGATAACCTAGGTTGATCCCTAAAGCAAAAGTAGCAAGGTTGGCTAGAAAGATGAGTGCAGTTGTGCAATCAGTGAAGCTGAAGACAAGTGGAAAAGGGAAAGTGAGAGGCAATGAATTCAATCTTAGAATAAGAAATGGAAAGAGGACGAACTGGTTTCAATGGTTGGATTCAGTCCAGGAACAATAATTGACGAAATAGCTCAGTATGGAAGCATGAATAAATGATGATGATAATCCAATCAACACTTAAATCAGAACTAAACCAGCATATAAACATTGCCAAATTATTAGCATGACAGTTAAGAAGTAAGATAGAGAATTATAATGCCAATTCTTGCTAAATTAATAAGTCTATGCAAAAGAAAATAAAAATGCAACAATAAGCTATTAAATGATCTAAACATGGTTTACCTATAATCGTGAAGTGAAAAGAGAATAGAGGACATCTAAGAACATTCCTTCGTTAGAGAAATCTGATTTCATACTAGGATGTTTATTATCTAAGGGAAAAGAACACAGAGTCAACAAAAAATATCTTAAGAGTGCAGAAGAATATAACAATGACAGGAAATAACTATCATTCACAGTTTATCAATTCTCACTACATGTAGCGAATACAAAAAGAAAAGAGAGATATGAATAAAAGCATATAGTTTGGGGTTCAGGTCAAGGTAAGGGAAATTGGATACGCCTGATGTTTTGTCAAGTTTAAAGAGACTTCATATGCATCCTGATGCAGTCACTAAGGTGCAAGTTCAATGTCAAAAAGGGGTGAGTTACGAGACAAGCACACAAACAGGAGAGAGGAAAAGGCATTCATGATGAAAAAAAAGGTGAAGTGGAAATCAGTATTGTATTCACACAAATAAGCAATCTTGCAGACAAATTATTAAATTTTTAGTTAAGCATCTAAGAAATTCAAATACTCCGCATATGCATGTTCATTACAAGGACTGAGAAAACAAAGACATGAATTTTCGATTATAATGTCTTATCCCCAAATGGATATATTAAATGTAAAATTCTCCTTCTTGTGATCATTTATTTATTATATGATGTTCAATAAAATATTTCTTGGTGAATTTAATAATAAAACTCAAACAATCACAAAATTTTTAATTAAAAACCTACAAATGATCATAGGCTTACTCGCCTGGCAATGCACAATCACTTTAAACATTTGGGCGACATCAACAATGTCCACAGCAGTTGTTGCAATCTTCACAATATCAGCTCCAACAGCTTGAATCCTAGCTGCAAGATTACCGAGGTCCTCACTTGATGGAGTATTATGATAGTTATGAGAAGAAACAATTAGCTTAGTTCTATCTGATCTTTTTGCTGATATGAAATTTAAAAATTCCTGAGCAACCTGCAAAAAAGAAACCCTTCAGATAATTGAAACTAAGTTAAACATAGTGAGATGGTGAACTTAAAGCAATTATAAAAATAGAACATTTAGGTATAGGTATTAGAGCACTTGGTTATATCCAAAAACACATTTTTTAAGTTCAAAGAAAAAAGTATATAGTGATATAGTCTGTAAGAAAGACAAAAGACAGTAAGAAATTCACGAACCAATTATCAATGATCTCAAACTCTCAGCATATATTTTATGATCCTAAGAGACAACAAGCATTCTTTTCAGGAAAAATAAACTTAAGGATTAACAATTTTTCTGCATAGTACATGAGTTGAAGCTTTAAGTATAATCAGGCTAGATGAATTTCCTCTAAAGAGTTGTTAAAGAGAAACAGAAAGCTTATTTCTAAAACACAATAGAAAAATAGTATGTGTACATGACGTTGGCAAGAAAGAATATTTTTTTCATTCTTTAAAGGATAGTTACATGGTTTCCATATAGTTTGAACAAACCAACCAGTCTTTTCCCATGGATACAACATAGTTATACTGATAGTTTTATTAAATGATGAACAAGTATTTTAAGTGGCTTTCTAATGACCACATAAATTATGCTGTAGTAAAATTAATTAGTAGTATGTTAATTGAATCCCATTTAATAAAATACAAAACTGAATGTTTGAAATATGGTTTGAATAAAACACGGTTATGATTCCCATAACAGAGAAATATGGTTCTTGAACATCTTTATGCATTCTTTAACAGTGCTGTACACATCAAATATGTGCATCCTTCAGTTGGAGGCACGACTATTAGAAGCAAGAACTAGAACACTTTTTTTGTACATAAGAAGCAACGAATGATGGGTATCCCATCAAGACATTACATAAGAGCTAATTAATTGACAATTGAGGAATTATATAAGAAATAATTTTGTATTTTTGTTTATTTGGCAACTTTACTCCCTTCTAGTTACTTTGTAAATTCGCGTTCAAGTTCATCAATGTTCTGTTTGATCATTCAAGTCTACAGAAAGTGACTAATAAGTCAATCTGACCTGGAATGCGTAGTACATATACTGCAAAAGAAGTCTTTCAGAGTAATAATTTTATAGTTTCATGGGGTGGGAAGGTGAGGAGTTGTTAAGAACGCATATTGAGTACTACAAGAGAGTTGAATTGCAATTCTTAAGATTAATTATTCATTTCAATGACAAAAAAATCTCTGAAAATATGAACCATAAATGTCAAAATAATATGCATTATGCCCATATTTTATTTTCACATTTTTTGAATGGCCACAAATCTTTACAGCTCATTGGATTTATGAACGTATGGTATTTTTAGATGTATCTAATGTAGTACATATTTCCCTTCATAAAATCCCATACCTAGTTGTATTTATATGATAAACATATCTAGTACTACGAGATCTGTTTCCTAACATCAGCTTGCAAATTTAAAAATCACAAGAATTGAATGCAGACCTGAAAAAAACCGCCATAATAGATTAACTAAGTCTGCATACCTCTTAGGGTTATACTCATTCATAAACTCAAAAAATGACAGCATAATAGTTTTTTGTATGGTACTATTATATGCAAATTCAAGGAAGGCAACTGAAGTTCCCAGCTGCAAAGTCTCCCAACTAAACAGCATAGTAATGTTTATCACATGAAAACAATATGACAACAATTTGAGTGTGCCGAAAACATGTTATAATGTTTCCAAATATAGTGAACAAAAAATAAAAAAGATATTATCAAAAATAAAAGGATATGTAAGCAATCCCTTTAAATAAACTTTGCATCATGGCACCGCTCATTCTAGAACAAGGAATTCTAGGGCAAGGAAGAAGCCAGTCTAGAGAATATATACACAACCACATAAAAATTAGCATGCCCACAAGAAGTTCTAGAAAATTCTAAATTTAAATTCATAAGAAGTTTGTTCCAAAGCATCAATGAAACAGAAAGGGAAATATATTTACAATACATTGCCTGTTGATTATGGCAGTGCACATGTGAGAATGACAGAGCGCATCAATATTCTTCCCGCGACATGTAATAGAAACAATGCTCATTGAGAGCAATGGCCTTAAGCTTGCCAAAGTATCAACAACACCGCAACAATGTAGCCAAAATATCAAAAGGTTAAAAAGCGACAATTTAGAAATACAAATGTGCCTACTATCATAGAGAAATCTATGAGACACTGAACGAAGATGAGAAGGGGCTTATTCTTAACACTCATGATACAGCTGGTGAAAGCACACAAAATAATCACATCTAAAATGATCAAAATCAATAATGTCAAATAGTAGATATGGCATCACAAAAGTGATGGAAGAAGAATGGCAAGCATGTATGACAAAAGACTTATGTTTCAGGACAATTAAGTTTTAGAATACAGAACCTATATAGTGGCAATGATTTAGTTTTTATACAAGTTACTATACATAAAAGCAGATGATCATAATAAGGAATGAATATTACTAGAATAGAATTGAGTCACCAGTAATTCAAAAATTGAATGATAGCAAAGAACTCTTAATTAAGGGCGGAGTAACGCAAGGTAACCTCATTGACAGTGGGTATTGCATAAGTGCTAAGAATTGAAGAAATCCTTCATAAGAAATCATCTACCCAGCGATTCAGCTCAATGTACTCGGCATGATTTATCTGACAATGGGGAAGATTCAATATATGTGAATTCAGCACAAAGACGGTGACATGGGAATGTCCCTTGTCAGTGGTAACTTATCAAAAAAGGCATCAATAGGCTATGTATGGAAATTAAAAGTACCGCATGTATAGGATGCTCTGTTAGCAAGAATGTAACCTCTAATAGAAGAATGTAAGAAAAAAATATATGGTGATAATTGCTACAACTGTTTCAGTGACTAGTGAATAGTTGGGGCAATTGCATTACTAGTAAAAGGTGTAAGATCTCCATAGTTAAAATAGAACTTTATGTGAATAGTGTTGAAGCCAAATGAATATAGTTGATGGATTTGTACTCTTGACAGTTATGAGTTCAAATTTCATCGATCACATATTTGCTTTATAAAAGCTCAACTTCTAAGAAAAAGAACAGCAATTTTAACTAGTAACTAATACACAGTAGCCATGAACTTTAAAGCCACTGCACCAATATTATATGAGGACTTATTGGTCATTTTGAGGAATACTTTTCAATTATCTTGATCGTCAAAAAATTGAAAATGTATGCAGACCACCTCCAACCAAACCCAGTATGTTGTATTTGATTTTCTATATAAATAAAATTGACAGGTTTTAAGAAAAAATTGTACGTAGATCTTCTTAAAACTCTGCAAGAGAAGCATTCTCTATAAAGTGATTGTATGTACATCAAAAATGAAAAAACAAAAACAATGGAACCTACACATTTTTTTATTTCTTCTAGACGAAATGCATTAATATGGGGTGAAGAAATGGATTCAAAGGCTGGGAACTGTCGACATGAATTTTATTTTGAACAAGTGAATATCAATTTAGTCTCTTTTTAAGTGGTAATAAAATTCCTTGAGCATGTATTCGTAGAACATTTTAAACTCTCTTTCAGGATAAAAGGCATAGTGTATCTTGTCAGAAACATAACATTTACTGCAACTTAGGACTGATTAACCACATCATCATAGAAAAAAAACACCAGCAACATCACCCAACTGTACCGAAAATTCATAAATATTGTCATATATGAAATTTGTTTTAATGCATAGACTTGGCCTTGTTTGTTATATTTCCTAGTCCTTTTCTCCAAAATAAATAATTTCATTTCTGCAAAGTATGTAGTAAGTAGTACGATTCAAAATTGTTTATTTTGTGCAGCATAGAATACTGAATTTATTTAAATATCAGAGTTCTTGCAAGGTTAAGTAATGACCAATAATGATATACCACTACAATGATTCAAGATACATATTTCATTCGGAATCTAAGAAATATTATTGTAAATCATGTTTCATCAAAAACATGCTTAGGTTTTAAGAAAGCAAGCACACGGATATGGAAAATACCATATTATTTTTTATGACGTGATAATTGATAAAATGCTTAACTGAAAAAATAATAGAGCACAAGAGCATATTATAGAAAGCATACTGCATTGCAGGTTTCAGCAAAGAATTAATTATTAATGTAGCAACTTAAACCAAATAAAACAGCATAACTCTGTAGTAAGAAACTAAAGCCGATAATTGTCCATTAATACATCAATGTTAAAAATTTGAGCAACCTTAAACTCAATATCAACATAATCTGCTCCTAACTCCATGGCTAGGAGAAGTGCATCAAAACGCCATCCATCATCTCCTTCGTATTCACCTCCCTCCCAATTTGGTCTATAACATAACATAAGAAACAAAAAGAAAGGTGATCACATATTTATTCATCATTACATTCATTACATTATCCAAGGATCACAGAGACATTTCCAGAAAAAATTGCAGTAAGCTCAATCAATTAAAGTATTATACATAAAATAGAAAAAAATAATGTAAGATATTTCATTTAATTAATGAATTACATTCATAAGATATCTCAAATAACAATCATTCTACTCAATGCAGCTATTAAAACATAAAGGATGACCTGAATAAATAGGACGTTAAAGCAACAAGCTCAAATCATTTGAGAAAAGGACAGACGCACATCAAGATAAGAAGATTAGAATATTGAACCTAGTAAGTGGATTGGCTATGTTAAATATCAACGGATCAAAATAAAGAACTAGCAGTCTCAAATAACAAAAAGCAACTGAGCTACATAGTCATAAGGGTATGCACCCCCTTCTAATGACAATTTGTTGTGATAGGATTGGCAATGTATATAGTTAATTATAGTATACAATAAATAAATTAGAAAATTTTGTGTTTTGCAGGAAAGTAATGAGAGTAAAATTTCAAAATACTACTTTTCTAAAATTTAAATTTTTTTTATTACATTATTTATAAAAATATTGCAAATTAAAATTTGGGCAAAGCCTTAAATAGCAAAGAGAAATAGGATTTCGAAAAGGAAAAAAATTAAGTGAAATAGTAGAAGGATCACAGAAGACAATCCCAGAGTGGAAAAGAAGATTGCAAAGAAAAGTCATGCGAGAGCGGATCACATAATTCTTGAATGAGAAGGAGAGAGAAGGCAAAAGAGATCTCAAAGTAGCTAAAAGCAGAAGATGAGTCGCAGCAGAACAATCCGCAGCCTTTGACAATAAAAAAAGCCAATAACAAAGTAGAAAAGAGAAAAAAGTAAGATTGACTCGTAGTAGTAGATAAATTCGTGGGGCTCTCGACGAAAAAAAATACACTAATAAAGTTCTCAAAAACCAGAGAAGAGAAATTGCAAAATTTGTCTACGGAAAAAAATCGGATAAATTGCGAGAGAGAAGATGAGGATGGGAGAGAAGATACATTAAAAAGCCAATAGGAAAAAACCTAGACCTATGTTAAAACAATCACAAGAAGCCGAAACATCTAGAGGTAGAGGAGATAGAACAACAAATAGGACCAAATCTAGGGTTTTTGCTTTTTTCTTAAGTAATTTTCCTTATTCTCATTCTCACTTCATTTTCAATTTGAAGAAAAGTAGCATGAATGCAAACTCACATTGCATGTAAGTGTTGGGTTTGCTTCATTTGGTTTTTCAATGGTTGGAATCAAGAAGAAAAGAACTTTTGAAGCCGCAAATTCTTATTTTTTCCTGAAGAAGATACAAGACTGTAAAGTATAAGCAATGCTTGAATGCCTAAAGGAGGTTCTTCCAATGAATGGAAGCCACCACAAAGTGAAGCTCAAGCCGTTCATTTATTTCCTTGTCACAAAAAAATATAGGTTTGCTCTAATTAGTCTTTGTCATTTATTTATTTATTTTTATTCATTTATTAAATTATTCATTTATTTTATTGGGTAGAGGTGGCGACTTCAATACTTGAACTTTGAATTAGAAAGGTGAAATGCAAATTTTGTCATGTGAGATTTATTAAACTAAAGTAGTATCCAATATCCTCTTATCTGTCCAATTTGTATCCGCTCAGATTGTAATTGTTCCCGCATGTACATTTGCCTGTATGTATCAAGTTTTTTCCCAAATATAACCACGGAATCAAGATAACATTATATCTTCAGCATTCTCCATCTTCTAACATGGTATCAGAGCGTTAGATATTGTCTTGCTCAAAAATGGCTAGAGTCAAGCACCTCTCTGATTCTCCCGTTGAAGGAGAAATCGAAGATTCTCCGCCTCTATCTTCCACGACATTGAAGCTCGACAACGCAGCGTCTCTATCCAGCATGCATCACATCCTGAACATCAAACTCGACAAATTGAACTATGCTCTTTGGAAGTCACATTTCATCTCCATATACCACAACGCTCATCATATGGGGTATGTTGATGGGACCCTACCTCCTCCCTCACCGATGCTACAAAGCGGTCTTCCAAATCTGGAATACCTGATGTGGTTCTCCAACAATAAGTTGATATCCTCAGCTGGATCATGCCGCCTCTCACCAAATATGAGTTGGCTCAAATTCTTGGCTGCAACTCATTTCACGCGATTTGGCGAGCTCTTGCCGCGATCTATGCTTCAACCTTCCAGATCCACATTCAACAATTGGATTCACTGGTTTGCTCCATCAAATAAGCAAATTTTTCAATCTCCATCTTCTAAAGGTCAAAACATCACTCATATTCTCACAATTTTCGTTTTCCCCATTCTGAACAACAGATTGTTCTGAGTATTCCGGCTAGCCTTGGGCCAAAATATTGTGCTCTCACCATCGTGGTCACGGTTCATTTGAACCCCATCTCCGTGAATAAACTTTGCGGAATGCTTCTGTAACGACCCAAAGTCGTTATTTTGCAATTAGGTCAGAATCCTGCCTTAAGAATCAGGATCCCGGAAAATTTCATTTTAGGGTAAACAAAATTACCAACATATAGAAGCAAATTTTAGATCAAAGTGCCATAATTCGGGAAAAAATCCGAAAGACGAAAGCTTCTGATCTATTTTCTTTAATTTTTAAATTCTAAAACATCGAAAACATTGAAATGCGTGTCTGAATTCATCATTTTTAGTGTCATTGTGTTAAGTATATTATTCAAAAGCTGCTCGAGAAATTTCATCAAATTCTGAGCGCCAATTTGATCGTGGCAAATTTTCAAAGTTTTAAACCTCAAAATTAAAATAAAATAAAAAATTTGCTCCGAATCCAAAAATTTTGGCGCGAGGGTGTTCGTCATGTTGTAACACACCTCGCTGTCAAGTTTTGTTGTACTTGGATGTCAAACGATGAAAAATTTGAGAATATTTTAAATTTAAGTTTTTTTTTTAATTCCCCTGTTCTTCCCCTGCTTCTCCATTCGCTCGGCCCCCTCCCTTCGCCAATCGTGCCTGGCGACGCAATCGCAGGCTCTGTCGCGAAACAGAGCCTGCAGCGGAAGGTTCCGCACCTGCCTGTGCCGTTTTTGGCGCAGGCTGTCGGCCCATAGGGCCGACCCCGACCACTTCCGCCTGCGAGGAGAGCCAGCCTGCGCTGAATCTGGCGCAGGATGCGATCGGCCCTCCCTCTCGCCTCTTACGCCCCTCCCCCTCCTGCGCCTACAAATACCCCCATCCCCTCCCCTCTCCTCCCCACAGTTACCCACAACAGCCCTCTCCCTCCAAACAGCCGACCAGCCCCTCTCAGCCAGCCACCCTCCCTTTCTGCAATCGGTCAGCCTTCCAGTAGTCCCCATCTCCCTCCAAACAGCCGGCCAGCCCCTCCTCAGCCGCTCCAACCTCCTTCCGGCAGCCCTCGGCAGCCCCTTCCAGCAGCTTACGGCAGCCCGGCAGTCCCTTCCAGCCGCTTCCAGCAGCTCCCGGCAGTCCCTTCCAGCCGCTTCCAGCAGCCTGGCAGTCCCCACAGCAGCTCCAGCAGCCCCGGCAGTTCCCTCAGCAGCTCCAACATCTTCTGACAGCTCCCGTCAGCTCCCGGCAGCTTCCGACAGCCAGCTATCAAGCCGCCAAACCACTCAATAGCCGCTGCCAGCCAGCCTCTTGCCGTTGCCACCTCGGCCAACCCGTTCCAGCTTCTCTTCGTGTTCCGGCGATCCTAATTCTAAAGTAAGAGGAGGAAATTAAAGAACACATTTGTTTTCTCTAAATCCTGTTACTCTCTATCAAAATTATAATTAGTCATTCACAATAAAGTTATTCTCATTAATTAATAATGAAAACGATTCAATTGTTATAAATGACTATTATTTCTTTTTGCCAATTCAGTCATTTTATTCGGACTTTTTCGATCATGATCTTAAGACACTTTAAATTATAACTGCTTTAATAGCAACTTAAATAAAACAAACTTCAAAAGCGAAAGAAGAATAGAATGAAAGAAGAAATTATACTCCTAAATCATTTGATTAAAACGGTAACTTAAAAATATCAGGGACTTAAATGTAGATTGAGCGAACTGTCACTCATTCGAGCTGTTGAACTTCTGAACCTAAGGATCAAAGGTACCCAGTATATAACTTGCATTACATGTTGCATTTTTTTACTGCTATGCTTCGCTTAAATTGCTTTGAGCCAAATTCATTTGAAGCTTGGTTGGTTATCCGGAACCAACGTAATATCATTTGGGGTTATTACCGAAAAAATGACATCGGTATCATTCGGGGTTGTTGCTGGAAAAATGATATCAGCAACATTCGGGGTTGTTATTGGAAAATGACATCAATAACATTCGGGGTTGTTATTGGAAAATTACATCAATAAAATTCGGGGTTGTTACTGGAAAAATGACATCAGTAACATTCGAAGTTAGTTACTGGAAAATGATATCAGTAACCTTTACTTTGTGATAAATACTTGTTGCAGGAAATTACTTGCTTATTTTATGCGGTTATCTTACCTAACCTGCATTTTACATCTTACCTCTGCTAAACGCATCTTTATAAAGTAATTTGTTATTGTATACTGCTATACTTAGAGTATTCTCTAATTACTGGGAATTCAAATCCCGATATTATTTTCTGTACAATACCAGGTCAGTTACTCCTGGAAGAGGTTAAACAAGAACCCTAATTTTTAAAAGATCGACGACAGCGCTGAATTGCTTATTTTGTTTCTTTGTTTTGTACGATGAAGAATCTTGTAGTAAGAATTTTGATAAATAAAAAAATATATATTTTACTTTTATATGTGTATTCTTTACTCTCAAATTGCTTGATATGATCCTGCGGTGAATATTCACCCGATGCCAGAACGGTTTCTGCCAAACCGGCATCGGGCCTTCACAGCTTCTCAATCACAAGCTCCTCTATCCGATAGAATCACCACCAACAGTACCTACAGTTGCCAATTAAATCAGCTCCTCCTTTGGTACGCCTAAGCAGAAACCCTTTTATGTTGAGCTTGTAAACTCTTATAATAAGTTCCCTTCTCCATATTTCTGAGGTTGTGGCCGATCCAGAGGTCTTGGCCATTCGTCCGATCATGGAAGAAACAATGTCATTTGCCAAGTATGCAATTGAACAGGTCACATCGTCATTAATTGTTATCACCGACAAAACATCATCTTTTACCCACCTCAGTGTTCGCCACTCTTCATGTCTTTCACGCTACTTTAGATGGTTGGTTCCCAGATTCAGGCGCAACTCATCACATCTTGACATCAATTATGCAAACAACTCTTCAATACGCACCTCTAATTTAATTTTCATCTATCATATATACTGCATGTGCCTAAAATTACAAAGAACATGCTATATGTTAATTTACAAAAGATAACGGGTTTTTTATTGAATTTCATTCAAATATTTGTGTTGTGAAGGATATCTGCAGCAAGGAGCTCCTCCCAAGAATGCTTGATCAAGGCTTGTACCAATTTCCATTGCAGCAAGTTTCATCTTCTCCTCATGCTTATCAATGTCCTACTCTGCTCGCTTCCATGTGGCATAACCATCTTGATCATCTAAGCATCAACTTGTTGAGACTCTCTTCCAAATATTGAAGTTTTTTTCATCATTTACTTGTCAAACTTGTATTCAAGCAAAAATTCATAGATCTCGTTTACTTCATTCTACAAATTTTTACGTAAGTTTTAGAGCTTATATACACAGATGCTTATGGTCCTTGTTCTACTCTTCTATTACTGATCATCAATATTACATCATTTTTATAGATGCTTGGACTAGATTATATTAGTTCTATCTGCTTAAACACAAAAGTAACGCTCTCTCTACTTTCATCATTCAAAACCATGGTGGAAAACCTATAAGAGCATCGTATCAAACAATTACAATCTGACAACGGGGTGAATTCCTAAAATTTACTCCCACTCCTAATACGTTTGGCATTCTACACCGTTTCAGTGCCCCTAACACTCCTCAACAAAATGGAACTATTGACTGTAAACATCAGCACATCTCTGAGATTAATCGGGCCTCGCTCACCACCTCTACCTTATCACAAACCTACTGGATTTATACCTTCCAAACAACAAATTACTTAATCAACAGACAATCTTCTATAAATCTTCATAGAAAATCTCCATTTGAGCTCCTCCACAATAAACTACTTGATTACTCTAAACTTTGTATTTTGGTTGTCTTTGCTTCCCTTGGATTTGACCATACACCAAATCCAAAATCGACAACAAATCTACACCAAGCATATTCATTGGCTACAATGACTCCCATGGTGCATATATGTGACTTGACCCATGCACTAACAGCATTTTCATATCCACTCATGTTGCCTTTGATGAACTTCATTTTCCCAATATACATTCCACATCCCCTGTTCACCCCCCCCGATTCAACTCACGTTCCTATACATGTACTCATCAACAATTCCAAACACCTTTCCAGTCCTCAACCCATGCCTCCCCGCTATCCCGTCCACAGGATTGTTGCCTCATCCTACATCTCATACCTCAGCTCCCACTTCTACATCCCATGATCTTCTAACTATAAACGAAGGAAATGGCAGGCCTTTCATGTGACTCCCAAAGATAATTTTCCTTCAACCCAGCCTTCATTACAAGTCACTCAGTGTCATCCTACCCCAATTCCTGTCGTTCTACTCTCATATAGTTCTAATTCAAAGGCTGCTATAGAGACACCACACATTTTCCAATACTGGCAATATTGCATCCAAAGTTGCCCACCACCATCCACCAATTCTAATCCAATGATTACCAGACTGAAATATGACAATCCAAGACCCATGATTTTCTATCCACCAAACATCCAAGTGCCAATGCCACTCTGCCCACGTTGTTCCTCCTCCTACCCGTTTCTTCCAAGCATCACAACATCCTGAATGGCTTGCTGCCATGAACACTAAATTAAATGCCTTGATCAAGAACAATACCTGGACTCTTGTTCCCCAAAGCTTAGATATTAATGTCACATTCTGTAAATGATTGTTCAAGTATAACTCAATTCACATGGCACCATACACTAGTACAAATCCTGTTTTGTTGCCAGGGGCTGCCATCAACAAGAAGGTCTCAATTATGACAAGACATTCAGCCCAGTCATCAAACACGTGACCATCCGTGTGGTTCTTACCCTTGTCGTGGCATACAACTGGCCTCTCCACCAGTTGGACTTTGACAATGCCTTTCTCAATGGTGATCTCACTAAAACAATTTTTATGACTCAACCGAATGATTATACAAATACAATTTATCCTTATCATGTCCGTAAGTTGGACAAAGCCATTTACAATTTTAAACAAGCCCCACGTGCTTGATTTCACAAGCTGTCCTCTTTTCTCCTAGCAAATGGCTTCTGACAAAGTGCTACGAATAGTTATCTGTTTATTCTCAGTAAGAACAACACACTTATTTTTTTGTTTGTCTATGTAGATGAAATACTTCTGACAAGAAACACTACTACTAAGTTCATTTATTTCATATAGAAATTGGGATCGGCATTTTCCATAAAAGGCCTTGGTCGTCCCCCCCAATTTTCTGGGAATCAACTTCAGGCAAACTAACTCTACATTACTGCTATCTCAATCCACTACATTACTTCCATCTTACAATAAACCGACATGATTAGATGCAAACCTTCAAACATTCCAATGGTTGCTTCTTCTACCACCGTTAAAGTCACGCCTCTCAAAGGTGCTGTCACCAATTTTCACAGCATAGCCAGGGCCCTCGATTACCTGTTTCTGACCTGACCAGACATTGCTTACAGTGTTAACATAATCTATCAGTCCATGCATGCTCCTATAACCATTCATTATATAGAGCTCAAGTGCATCCTCTGTTATCTCGAAGGCACACTTAACTATTGTTTTCCTATAAAATCAGCAATGCACCGTTTCCTATCTGCTTATACAGATGCTGACTAGGCCAACTATTCGACTGATCAAAAATCCACGACAGGCTTCTACATCTTTATGGGACCAACACTTATTTCCTAGTCTACTATAGTAGCAAGATCTAGTGTTGAAGTTGAATACAAAGTTGTAGCCAACACGGCCAGTAAAATCATGTGGATCATTCATCTTCTCGATGACATCAATTTCCTCACGTCTCAGTTCCAACCATTTGGTATGATAATATTGGGGTCACCTATCTGACTACCAACCCAGTTCTTCACACACGAATGAAACATGTTAAGATTGATTATCATTTGTTCGTGAACTTGAGGCTACTTAAGTTGTTCAAGTCCATCACATTCCAGCTACGCAATAGCTTGTAGATGTTCTCATTAACTATTTCAGCCAAAATGATTCTAGGAACTTATATCCAAGCTCGTCACTTCAGCCATGTCATACTTGAGGGGGGGTATTAAACTAAAGTAATATCTGATATCCTCTTATCCGCCTGATTTGTATCCGGTCAGATTATAATTGTTCCCGCCTGTATATTTGCCTATATGTATTGGGCTTTGCCTCGAGTCAAGCCACGAATTCAAGATAACATTATCTCCTAAATGTTCTTTGTCTTCTAACTAGATTAAGACAACAGATGATATTGTTATTGTTTGTTTAGTTACTTTGTAAGCATCTGCTTTGTACTTTTTTTCCAATGTATGAGCATTCTCCTTCTAAATTTATTATTTTCTTAGTATGAAACTTTCTCATTCTTCTTTCTTGACCCAATTTTGCATAGAATGGTATTTATGCTTGGCCAAAGAATTAGTTTCAAATTCAAGTAATTGAACTGAATCCTTCAGAATTGGCTTACATGACACAATCTAATTTTATGAATTTTAATATAATTATAAATTTAGCAATATTTTACTCCCTTAGGAAACTAAGGTCAAAGTAGTTGTCAATTTATTTTTCTAAAACTAGAGATCCTTTTTATTATTATAGTAGTCTATAGTAATTAGTATTTCCATTTGAGCTTAGATTCCTTACAAAGCAGTAGAAACCCTATCTTTTGTCATTAGCATTGCCAATCAATTCTTTGTAATTCTTTCTTCTCAACTTACTTGGTAGCCTACCACAAGAGAGATGATCATATAGCTTTTGAAAGAAAAAAAAAATTCAAATGACGGATCTCAAAAGAATAATCACAAAGTTACAAATCATGAAGTGTTGCAACATTCTCTCATTGCATCATGTGTTTGATATAGATGTACATCCTTTTGGTTTTTTTAAATTCATATACAATTTATTCTTTTACTATTTTAATGTGCATCAAACTCTTATACTCTTCTGCTCACTTCAAGCATTGTGCATGCAACTAATTTGAAAGTAATCGACTTTAAGTAATTAAACTAAACCAAATTGCACACAACTCATGATCTCAGACATATCTAAGATTAATCTCAACTCAATTATACTCAACTTTGTGCCATTTGAGGCACTAAAAGTTAAATCAACTCCTTCAAGACATGAAAATTTCAAATTAATTAACTATCCTAAAAATCTTCCAAAAATATCAAAATTTAGTCATCTATAGAATCCATCTACATTTAATATTTATGAAAACTTATAAAATATAATGTTATTGTTAGACTAAAAAACGTTTAGTCATACTAGAGTAACACAATAATATGAAAAAGAAAACCACTTCGAGTGTTGCAACATTTATACTCTATCTTTACATTTTAGACATTAATTTTCTATATATTTTTTATTATTAATTATTTTTATTTACAATTGGTCTATATAAAATTCTCCACAAACAATACAACAGAAAATCATCGCCAGCTATCGCCACTTATCATCTTGTTGATTCGGATGTTGTTTTCTTTTTTTTCTTAATAAATTAATCATCAGTAAAAAAAATTTGCTTACTCAAAAATTAAACCATAGTTGAATAAGAATTGTCATTGTTTAACACTTATTTAATTCTATACATTTATTGCTTGGAAATAGTGCTTGCTTAATATATGTGAGAAAATAAAATAGCCACTTTAAGAGAATGTTTTAACACTAATTTTTAGACAATTTTATACGGGTGGTATGCCAATAATCATATCTTTATTAAAATAAATTTGATTTTTAAATTCTAACTTTCATGTTCTTAGAGATCATTAACTAAAACTTTTAATGTTTTGATGAAATGATTATAAGCCTATGTTATTTAGAAATTAAAAGAATAGAAGATTTACAACATTAAGAACGTAAATTGGTTTATAACAATGTATTTTTGATTTGTTTTTCAAATTTTGATTACCTTTAAACTCATAATAGCACCCTTGTCTTTAGGCCCAACCAATCAAGGTTGCTAGCCTAATAAAAGTTTTTGGCCTATGGGAAGCTAATTGTTGCCCGACTAAGTATTATCCTTTCATGAAAACGATACAAATCTTCGTTAAATGAAGTGACCTTCGTTAATAATCATATGGGGTGATATCACTATTTATATCCAACCTAGATACAAGCTTTAACACTATAAACAGCTCCTCAATATATAAGGATATATTTTCTTTTTCTTTCGTACACTTTATGTAACCCCCATATTCAATTGTACTTCTTCATTATTACTAAATCAGATTCTTGCAATTTGATAATAAGCATAGGCCACAAAAATGAACCAATATAAATATCTTTCATTCTTTTACTTGTGTGTATCATTTTATTACTTTCTCACCACTCATTTCAACACTCAATTTAGCAAACACATTTACTTTATCCCAACAAAACAATAATGAAAGGCATAAAATTAAATTCACGTTGATAAGATTATAACCATGCAATTAGCAAAGAGAAATATCAAGTCAACATTACAAGTCAAGTGCAAATCACATTTATTAAGGTCTAGCTAAATTTAAACCCGACCCACCGAACAAACATTCTAGGTCTAATGACTATGGAAAGCCAAAAAAATGTTAAAAATACAACAATAAAACCTAATTGTTGGAGGAAAATTAACATCTCTGTATAGGTCCACAAATATCTAAAAAGAGAATTTGCTGAGACCATATCAAGGCACAATTGGCGGGCATGTGGAACAAGAAAAACACATGGGGAGACATTCTTAAAGGTGAATTACATGCTACAAGGGATGCATGAGATACTCAAAAAAGGGCAATCTGCTCAAGCCAAATGCATTGGCCCAAGGAGCTCAGCAAGTTAGATTAAAATTAGCTCAAGTGCACTAGCTGCGCCTACTAAGCTGAACAAAGAAGTAGGCATTAGCTTGCATCACATGATTGAATGGGCAAAGCTATCAATGGGATTTCTCTAAGAAAAAAAAAAGTGATTATTAATTAATAGCATAACAGTAAATCAAAATTAGGTGCTTCACTAGAATATCAATTCGAAATTCTTCATAGCTTAAGCTCAAACTTTTCATTGCCACTATCACCCTAGGCAATACAAAGCACAAGCGCAACCCCAAGTTCAACCTCATGGTTTAGCTCATATAAGTTAACTTTTCAAAAACAACCAACCCTACAAGTATTCCATGGCAAGGGCACATAATTTTAATGTTCTTATTAGAACTCCATCAACAACAAACAATAACAACACCAAGCTTTAGTCCCACTGAGCAGAGGCAGCTAAAAGAATCCCTGGTTTCCATTGTGTACAGTTCAATAGAAGACCCTTACAAAGTTTCAAATAGAAAAGACCCATTCTAATTATCTCTTTCATTGTCTTTTTAGATATTCATCTTCCTCTTTCATCAAGGGAAAGCCCACACTCAATTTTCTAACAAAAGCATTAAACAATTTGCTATTAATGTCTAAACTATCTAAGACGACATTCTCTAATTTCATCCATTATTGAAGCCACTCCAAAATTGTTATGATTGACCTAATTTCTCACCCTATCCTTTCAAGTAAACCCACTCATCCACCATAGCATCCTCATCTCAATAACACTTTATAATTAAGTTTATTCTTTGTTTGTCAACATGCCCCATGAAATATAGTTGACTATATAGTTACTCTAAATTTTTCCTTTCTTTTTTATTGTGTTTTTTTTACCACATAACACTCCAAAAAAGAACTCTTTCATTCAACTAGCTTGGATCCTAGAAATCACATCACATTATTTCAACATTTTTTGTATAATCGGACCAAGGTATCTAAGCCTCGCTCTTCATGATCACATGATCCTCAGTTGTCTTCGAGATTAGGACTTTTTTATGGTCAAACTTAAACTCCATATATTAAATTTTATATCTACTAAGAGAAAACCCATTAGATTTTAAAGTAATTCTTCACATCTCAAGTTTTGCTTTAATCACATCTCTAGGCTTGTAAATTAGGATTATGCACCCAAAAAACTTCTCTTAAATGTGCATAGTAAGAACATTTATAATTAAATTAAAAAGATACAGATTGAAAGCAAAACATTGATATAAAAATCCAACGAGAACAAGAAAAAACATGCAACAAATCACCTCGTCATCGAACACATGCTATAGCCCCCCATTTTCTTTAATAACATTAATATAAGCCACATTAAATTTTTTTTCTTTTGAAAACTCTCCAAATAACTTCTCTTAGTACTTTATCACTAGCATTTTCAAAATCGATTAAGACTAAATAAATATCTCATTTTGGTTCTCTAATTTTTTTATCAAACCTCTTAGTAAATGTATAAACCTCCACAGTAGATCCACTTGATAAAACCAATTTAATTTTATGAACACCTACAAATATTTTAAAAAGTGCCTCAATTATCATAACCTAACTTTTACTTACATAGTCTAAGTTCATTTTTCCCTTTACAATGTGGAATCAATTTATTCTTATCACTAACATCCCTAGAAGTCTATCTAAATTCATTTCTTATTCAAGTCACACATCATCCAAGCCTTTCTCCCAAACAACAATTGTATAACCTTCATCAAAAGATCATCGACTTCTACTGGGTTTGACCCCAAACCACATATCATACTATATTTGCCAAGCTTTAATATTAATTATGGCCTTGTACCATGCCTGTGACAACCATAGTTTATTCATTCAACTAAGCCAAACAATAAGTTCCTTGGCCAATTTAAAATTATGTCAAACTAAAAATATCATTTTATGGAGTATATTTTTGTGATCATTAAGTTTATGAACAATCTAGATAATAAATATTCCTGAATTCATTTTTTAAATTTAAATTTTAAAAATTATAAGAATAAGATTTAAGTCTAAATTCAAAAATTTTGATGCCATTGGATTAAGAAAAATAAGAGGCTACGTTTAAAATTTCATCAAAGTTAGAACTCAAAATTGCCAAGGATTAATTTTTTAATATCTTGGTCTTTCTAAATCTATTAAAAGCATGATGGGTCATTATCAAAAATTTTAAAATTTTCCTTGGGCCAATTAAGACTTTCCTCACCTCCGCACCCCTTCAAATTCATGTACCCCTTCACATTCTTGTGCACTTTCACATTCTCGTTCCCTTTCCTATTCTCGTGCCCCTTCATATTCATGTGCCCTTGCACATTCTCGTGACCATTCGCATTCTCTTCCTCCAGCTAAAACCCCCTCCCGCTCCACTCCTCCTTAGCAATCTCCTCTTCCTCTCGAGCACTCTCCCGTGCAAAGCCCCCTCCCAACTTCACGATTCACAGTCGACTCCTCTCCTATCCTGTTGCTTCATCCCGTCACTAAGCTCGGAGATTAGGGCAAACAGCAACTCCATCATTTTCGTCTCCACCGAGCCAAACCTTCTCCCGTCAGCGACACCTCCAACGACATTTGACGTACCAAAATAGTCACAACAAGAACCACTAAGACTTGTCAACAGAAGCGATAAATAAATGTTTCATATTTTATGTACGTTGAGTTATTTGAAAGTTTTACTTATTGCACTTAATTTAAGCTTTTTTCCATTTGCAATTTGTTTACGGGCATGTATGGATTGCAAAATATTTCATAAAATTTGTGAAATGTCTACGATGAACAGTCTTTGAAGGGAGAAATTAAAAAAAACATTACAGGTAAAACTTGCTAGCAGCTCATTATGAAATAACGAGAGATCTAGCCTTTTAGAAAATAACAGAAAATCTAGAGGAAATACTCATTGTCCTTCAAATATTTATCGACTACAGACGGGTAGTAGTTAGCTTTCTACCTACACGTTTATGTCAATATCTGGGTTTTCCCATAAAACTTTGGGGTCTTAATCCCAAAACAAAGATATTTATGTCACACTGTTTATTTCAAAATCTTATTTCATAATATTGCTTCATATTATTGATTTAGAGTGTTGCTCTTATCTCAATTGAAAAATGCAATTTATTTGTCAAATTAAGCAAATGCATATTTTCCTTCATATGATGCAAGACTTATTTATTTTATGCAAACCTTTCTTAAATTTATATTATTATAATATTTATACCTTATATAGATTGCTAGAAAATAACTCTTACTGAATTACTCTACATACTCCTGCCTAAATGGCAATTATTGTTATATATTTCAAGTTTGAGAACTAAACTTAAGGAGCTCAACTTGGGAGAAAAAAATGAACTTGAATTAAAAAAATGAGATGAAGTTGTTTTACTTACTTTCTTTTGAACTTATGTTGTATTAATCAAACAAAACTTGTAATACATTAAATATTGAATGGCTCTTTGTTTGATGGATAATCTTATGATAATTAAGTGTGTTTTATATTATTAGTTTTAATGTGAATTACTACTTAAAAATTCTCGAACTTAATCCCGAGTCTTTAAAATGCCAACCAATATATTGTTCATTTTAGTCAAACTTGTTCCATATCAAACCTAATCTTACAGCTTAGTCCATATACAATAACTTTCTAAGAGTCACTAATTGAGACTACTCTATTACAAGCATGATAATTTTTAAAATTGAACTATGCCAATTTTCTAAAGAACTATTATTGATTATTATAATCTAATTTTCACAAAAAAAACTAAGAGTATTTCTATCCGTCGAATGTGATCAGCTTTTTCCACCATTTCCTGTTAGAAACCTTTTAAAGTCAATCCTTTTCTTAACAACACCTTATTTAAGTCTTCCACCGCGAATCATCAAGCGGTCGTATTATGCCCACCTGGTTTGTCGTTAAACCATGCAACTCTAATATTAATAAAACATATAGGCCATGCTAAGCAATGTATTATTCAATTTAGTCTGACAAGTCCTGTGCTAGATTAAAACTCATGACATTGTCCAAAAAGATAACTTCCACAAAGTTTCCTAGCCTATGAGTGCTCCATTAAGGTCATACCTGACATTGAATTATTGATGAGAATTTCACCAATTATCTTAAAAAGGCATCTTGATTATTATGACCTTATTACTTTTGCAGTTTAATTCATTCATGACACAATGTTCTCTTAGACGCAAGCCAATAGTAACTTCTTATCTGAGCCACGCATTATCTGAACATTCCACCGCAACAATAACTCTATGCCCTCATCAAATCTGGATCATCATAACCACAATCAGGATCCCAACAAGAACATAGGTTAGCATATAACAATGCAATGATTGCATGTAAAAATATTTAAAGATAAGGTAATTTAAATTATTTATATTTATAATGCACAGCAAATAAGAGATTGTCAAAAATAATGAGAAATAATAAGAAATAATAACAATCCTTTAAGAATATCTAATCTTCCATCCATGTTTCCTTATTTTAAGAAGATACAAGAGCCTTTTGAAATTCTCATGTTTGGACTCCTACTCCCCCTCTCGTTTAATTACAGTACTACGAGGTTGTTAAGAAAATTTTAATATGGCATTTTATAAGAGGCCTTAATTTTTTTGGATAGATCAAAAACCTTCCTCTACTAAATATGCAGATACTCCTATATGAAAATGTTGGTTCTAACAAGCTTCCACTAATTTCTCCAAATTGATGGAACTAAGTAATGCATTTGCCTACTAGAAATTCTATATGATTGGGCCACCTCTCATATGGTGAGCAACTACCGATGAGATTTGATTTTCAATTTAGAAAACTAGTTGAAATTCGATGAACCTTCATGCTCTAATCTATATATGTGCAATGATGTTGGAGGTGCATGAAATGTTTTAAGGGTCTACAACCAATTTCTAAGCAACGAGCTATAGGTTCTATCATTGAGTTGATTTTATAACAGGATTCATGTACTAAAAATATTTTTCAAATCATCTCAAATATTCAACACTTAAACCACATTAATCCCATCAATTTGGTCATCCTCTTTTAATCAATGTCAACATAGGTTCCACAATCTTATTCTCAAAGTTTTTGTTGTTTGCATCTCATTGCTTCACAAAGTTCTAAGGCCACATCAATACTCAAGTAATGAAAATATTTCCCCAATAAGAGAAGGCAATTAATATTTTGATGATAAATGTACAAAGTATTTATCATGAAGCATCATGAGCTAGAGCTTATGTGCTTTCAACCATGCAAATGAAGACTGATTGAATGTTCGCCCCACTATTGGTCCAAAGATCACAAACTTTACCTCTATCTTCTCCACATTCATCCCTTAACAATTCGAATTCTTAAGCACTGAGATATTATCTGTTTTAATCTTAATAGCTTTATGATTTTGTTGTTAGAAGAAAACTTCTCAAAAGGTCAGTAATCCTGAGAATGTTCTCGCTATAATTACACTTAACTTTTATGCTCAAACCTAAATTTTTATTTATATATTAAACAGTGTATCAATATTTAAGAATTTTACTTAATAATACTAAAGGGCTCTATAAACTCTCCCACTTAAATATTTAGCATTCTCACCAATTTTCACACACAGATCAATGTAGCAACCCTCAAGTTAATAGGACTCTAAGTCATGGGTTCAATAAGTGGCTCTCATGGTGTGGTATTTTGTTTTGCATAGCACTTAACCCTCATGTAACACCCAAGATACTCTGATATATCTATAAAAGCCTGAACTCTCAAGTACCAAAGACTTATTCACTTTGATCTTAGTATTTGCATAGTTTTGTCATCAGAAAATAGCATCTAAAAAGATCAGCCTTTGCTCCCATTATGAGTATACTTAAAGTTTGAATTATTATCAAAAACTCTACAATTATCTCAAAATGTGTCTCAATACTTGAGTCTTATTCAGCTATATTTAAAGGAGTTCGCATGGCTAACCAAATAAGGTAACTCGCTACTAATACAATTCTTTTGATAAATTTAGAGGGTTTTTTAGTTGCCATTTATTTAGACTACATTGATGGATGAGATGCTTGTAATCTTTTTATTTATTAAAAAAGAATTACAATTATCCAAAATAGAGCTGGTAATTTTACCCAAAACCTAAAACTCAAAACTCGCTCAAATTTTGAGTTGAATCAAACTCGACTCAAAAAATTTCAAGTCGAGTTCGAGTAGAATGGATGGACTCAAACCCAATTTGAGTCGAGTTCAAGTTGGGCGCGACTCAACTCAAATTGGGTTCGAGTCACTCAAAATATATATTTGAAATATACAAGTATATATATATATGTACTATCTATTAGTTAACAGAATTTGTTATCAACGCAGTAGGTAAAAGACTCCTTAATTGTTAGCATAAGGTCTCAGGTTTGAATCCCTCATAATGTAAATGCATGTATTTTTATTGAAAAATCTTTTTTTTCAAAACAAAAATATAATGGTGGCCTTCTAAAGTATCAAACTCGTGACCTTCTAATAAAATGATGTTAGCATTACCACTAGGTTTTGGGTTTTTCATTATATTTGTATAAAGTTTATAGTATTTATATATTTTGAAATAGACTTGAATCAAATTTGAGTTGGCTTGAACTAGAAAATTGAGTCAAAATTTACTCGACTCGAACTCGATTTGAGTTCAAGCCAAGTTCGAATCTGACTTGACTCGTTCAAACTAGACTTGAATCCACCTCTTGTCTAAAAACTTCTACTCTCCTAATAACAATATATAGCATTTAGATGGTCATTAATCAAACAATCCCAATAACCATAATAAGTGGCTATTTGACACTCAGGAATATATTTGGGTTAAACCCTTAAAGCAATATTTCAAGGGGCTGGCAAAAGTATCAAGCTTAAATACTCCATTAGGCCTTAAATCACCTGAAATTCGATGAATCTCATAGTCCTAAGTTCCACAAGATTTAGTGATTTAATGCTGTAGGAGAGAAGATATTGTGGGAGAAAATAATAGAAAAAAAAAAGCATTGCAGTGAACAATTTCAATGTTGGTACTAAAATTACATTAATTTTAATAATATAATACCAAAAATCATCATTATATTTTTACACGATGAGCTATATTGTTTGTTTAATTAAATTTCATCCTATTAATTTAAATAAATTTTTCTTGAATTCGATTTCTAATAGTCAATTTAATTAATTAAATTAATAAATAAACTTTTAATTCACATTGAGTAATTATATTTACATAAAACTTTCTAAGTTTTCTTTCCAAAATCCCATAAGCAAAAGTGCAGCCTCTAATAGTTTACTAAATCCTGAGCCAAACAGATTCTAAGATATATCTGAAGTAATAGATTTACAAAATCCTATTTAAATTAAATCCAGTTGCCTGCAAGCCCCTCAATCTACACGATTCTTACATAGATGCAGAGCTGCAGAAACTAAAGAACCTTGAATTAGCGCACCTCTTATGAAAGACTTTGAAGCCAAATAAGATATTAAAATATATAAACCAAAAGAGGTATGCATCAGGCGTTTCGGGGCAATGAACCTGTATGTGACGATGACCGGGAGGGGGCGGTTCTTGAGAAGGAGATTCAGGTCTTGGCGGGGCTCAAAGTTTGCAAGGTGGTCCAGGCGGATCTCGACGACGTCGGCGCCACGGCACTTCGCAACCGCCATCTCCTTGACCATGTGCTCGACGGATTTTGCCACCGACGGCACGCAAACCAACGTCGCTGCGGCCATTCTGCGATCTGGTCGCACGATCCTCGGGGTTGGGCAACTGTTGTGTGAGGAGCCTAGAGGAGTTTGGTGTAGGTGTATAGTTTCTTAACTTTCGCCTGTTGTATCTAAATTTAAATTTTATTATAATAAGTTTAAATATAAATATTAGTTAATAATTATAATTAGAAATTTAGAGATATTATTAGTATTATGAATAATCATAATACTAAATTGATAAATAAATATCATTTTTTTTTAATTATTAAAGACTCAAGAATTAAAGGCTTTGTAAATAAAATAAGTTTGAAATTTCATCTTGAAATTTAAATAAATTCAAAATACATATTAATATTAAAATAATGAGTTTAGACATAATATTATTCAAAAAAAACATAATTTCGCAAATTAAGTTAGGATGATTAGTTTGTTGCATTTTTTAGTTAATTAACTTAATCACAAATAACAAAATTTATTATGTTAACAACCAAAATAATTGGGTTTGATTAAGAGTTAATGAGTACGAGCCCAAGAGCCCACATGGCCCAGAAGGCTTAGCCCAATTAAATATTGTGCTTGGACTTTACTTTGGAGCTCATTGATCCAAGCCCGTTATAGTAATATTTACATTTTTTTTCAAATTTGATCAATTCGCTACATTTAAATTGCCAAAATAATAGCACATGCTAAACAAAATGGCATTCAGATAGTAGAGATAATTAGGAGGTAGCATGAACAATAACATTATATGATCGATCACTAAAATGCGAAATAGCCGACGGTGCGACGAGATCAATATCGTCAGATCTGGTCACCGAAACACGGAACGACCGTGATTGAGTGGATAGGTGTTCTGTTTTCGACTTGCTGCACGTGATCCCCGCGGTTCCGATTTAAACGTTTATTTAAATTAGAATAATTCAATTTAATAAATTAAATATTATAGTTTGATTTAATTAAAAATACAAATTATATTTTTCGAATATTTCAACCAATGCAAATTCAAAATTTATGAAACTTGCACCCACTAATTTATTTCGATGTTAGGAACTCAAATATGCCATCAAATTTAGAGTTTGATGTAAAATATTTTGCCTAATTTTTAAAATATCTAAATTAAATAAAATAATCAAAAAAAATATTTCTTAATCATTTTGATTTCAACTTTTCAGAAGTTATGATGAGTTTTAAAACCTATTGATGATAAGTTCATATTCTTATTAATATTTGATCAATAGTTGAATTATAAAAAGTACTAAAAGTAAATATAAGTAAAGTGCATTCAGTCTTTATAATTAAAATAGATTATGAAATATAATTTTCAAACATTACAATATAACTAACTTGCACAATCTAATAAATAATTTTTAAATTTAATTTATCTTATTTTAATATATTTTGGGGAACATACATAACAAATAAGAAATTAAGCATATCTACATAAGTGTATGTAGCATGTATACTAAATATTGTATAACTACACACTCTCCCTCTAGAGATATACGTAGTATTTTGATCTCTTTATAGCTTGTCATAACTCAAATGTTTGTACAAACTGATTCACATAGAGTGAAACTCTTTATCGATAATATTTTATTATTATTTATTTCACAAAATATCTTGAAGTGGTATTTAATAAATTTATATTACAAAAAGTGCACTAATATGGAAATTTCAATATTTAATTATAGAATGTATGATATTATTTGCTATTTAATTATAAAAAATAATTACTATGATAATTAGGACTAAATTTGACTCATAAATTAGAATCTCGAGTGACTTTAAAATTATAACAAATTAAAAATATCGTTAGATAGAGTATATTTTTGTAATCGTAATGTCTAATTTTGTGAGCAATTTAGATAATAGATATTACTGAATTAATTTAAAAATTATTTAAATTCTGTAAGTTAAGAAAATTAAATATAAGTTCAAATCTAGCGATTTTAGTGTCGTTGAATTAAGAGTATTTTAAAATATTACATAAAAAGTTTCATCGATTTTAGTGCTCCAGAATTATCATAATTAATTTTTTTAATTTTTATCTTAATAAATTAATGTAAAATAAAATATTACTCCAAATTAAGAAATTTTGGTGCGAGTGTATTCGTCTCATCAAGATACACCTCCATGTCAAAATTTATTTTTTTTGAATTAATTGAGGAGAGAGAAATAAGAGAAAGATAGATGAGAGAGAAATATGAAAGAGAATAAGGAACATAATGTCAATTTATACACTCAAAGCATTTAAGAAAAAGAAATGCTAAATTTCTCACGTTCGAATAATGAATAAAAGAGAAAGAGAAGAGAGAAAAATAAATAACAAAAAATAAAAATAAATTTCTTATAAATATCCCATCCCTTATTCTCTCATCCTCCCCAACTCCCCTCCCACCTCCTCTTCTCCCTCAACTTCCCCCTCTTCTTCATTGGCCATCACCAGTTTGTAACGACCTAAGTTGTTGTCATCCAAATTATGATCAAAACTAACTAAAAAATTAGGATTCCTGACTACTTCAAAATTAAGGCAAATCAAAAATACTATCGAATAAAGTATATTTCAGTGATCATAATGATCAAGTTTGAGAATAATTCGGACAATGGATACCCATAAATTAATTTTTGAATTATTTAAATTCAGTAAATTATGATAATTGAATACAAGTTCAAATTCATCGATTTTGGTGTTATTAGATTGAAAATATTATTAAAATGCTACACAAAAAGTTTCATTGAATTTAGAGCACCAGATTAATCATAATTAATTTTTGAAGTGTTTATCTTCAGAAATTAATAAAAAAATAAAATATTGTTCCAAATAAAAAAAAATTATGCATGTGTATTTGTCTCATCAAGATACACATATATGTTAAATTTTATCATTTTTTTTTAAATAACAGAGGAGAGAGAAATATGAGAGAGAAATATGATAGAATATGAGATAAAAACCAATTTGAACACTCCAAGCATTTAAGAGAAATATAAGCTAAATATTTCTGGTTGGAATAATTAAGGAGAGAGAATGATATGAGAGAAAGATTATAGAGAAAATAATATATATATATATATATAAATGCATCCCCTCTCCCTTCCAACCACTCTTACTCCCAACTCCTTTCCCTTTCTCCACTTCTCCCCCATTTTTAATCTCCCTCCACTTTCTCCTCTTCTTCCTTGACCACCACCAGTTCCCCGTCGATCTCTAGTAAAGTCTCATAAATAGTAAGAAATTAGAATTAATTTTTTTTCTTATATTTATTTATTTATTTTATTCTTCTTTTATTTATAGTAATAATGTTATTATTATTATTTATACAACTTTTATTTTAGTCATTAAATATATATATATATATATATATATATATTTTTTTTATTTCAACAACTTTTATTTTAGTCATTTTCATATATATACATACACATACACATATATGTATATAATAATAATAATAATAATATTATTATTATTATTATTATTATTATTATTATTAAAGCTATTATTATTCTGCTATATATTATAAATATATGTTCATATATATTATAAAGTTAGTATATGATTATATAATAATTAAAAATAATAAAGACATTATAATTAATATTATTATTATATAAAAAATGATAAATTCAAAAGGATAATGAGAGAATGGAGAAATATTATTTCTTTCTTATATAATTATTATAAATATTATTTTATTTTGTAATTATAATTTATTTTTTTATAAATAATTATTATTATTAAATAAATTAACTATTAAGCTTTCGAGTAATTACTTGTAAAAATCGTATAGATACTTGCTCAACAATATCATGTTTTGGGTCATATATCAAACGTAAAAATTCTATATTTATTTTTGTGACAATAATTATTTTTATGTTAAAATTTAAGTGCAATTGAAACAGGTTTGCAAGGAAAAATTTATACAACTTCTTATTTCTTATCAAATTATTGATTATTTTACATATTATTTGATAATTATAAAATTGACATCTATTAGTACTTAGTTTCACAACTAACTGGTATTAAAATGCTCGCACTTTTGAAACGTGCCCATATCAGGAGCTCGTCATAAGGGAAAGTCACTAAGAATTAAACAGTGCCGATACTGTTACCTGTTGATTTATTGTTTTTGAGTCTGTTTAAAATTTGTAATTTTTTATTTTGTTTAGATCTTTGTGATCAAATTTTTATGATATTTCTAAATTAATTAATATATGAGTTATGTTGCATTATACATATTATGACTTTTAAATCACTCAATATAATCATGTGGCTAGGAAACTACCCTAAAAATTGGTGCTGGATTAGCTCCTGCTAACTCGCATCAGGTCTTTATAAGTTTCCCCTGCCAACCTCCAGTAAGGTATCATCAACACTAAAATAGAAAAAGAAATGAGAATGATATGTAATTTTTTTTATTATTTTCATTTTTTCTTCTTCATTTATTAATAATAGCAATGTTATTATTATTATTATTTTTTTTATTTCAACAAATTTTATTTAAATTATTTTCTTTATATATATATATATATATATATATTTCTAATATAGCTTATTTTTTAAAAATTTTAAATTTTTGCTTAGTGTATAATAAATTTTGTAAGATAATTATTATATATATTTTGAATATATTTCTTTTATTAATTTAGTATTTATAAATATTACAATGAATGTGTGTATTTTATACGGCTTTAAATACAATGCTATACTAAATTCTGATATGATCCTAGGAAGTGAGCACTTAATGCTCGATTAATTATGGTAACTTAGCGATGAGTCACCGAAGTTAGTATCAAAGCATAGCTGAAAGAAAAAATAGTTCTTAAAGTGTATAAGTCATTATTCATGCAACTATAATCCTATAACAAATAAAAAATATATATATAAAGTAAGAAATTACAAAACATATATAAATCAAATAGATAATGAAAAAATGGATATATGATCTAGCCAAAATAATATTCTTTTTGTTATTTTCTATTTTATTTTTCTAATTAATAGTGATACTTTTATTTTTATATAGTATTTGATAAAGATATTTCCATAATTCTATTCCAATAAAAGTTTAATAGTATAAATCTTATTTTCATATAGATACTGAAGATTCTCCTGTGATAGTCGGAACACCCTTAAAAGATTTGATATTTGCCAATACTTCTGTGGACCGTGTCGACAAATTATTTGATATTATAAATGCTCCATTGGAGCGTGTTGATACATAAAATCAAATATTTTAAGATTTTAAACATAATAAACACCCATATAAATAGTCATAATTTTGTATTATCAACCACCCATTTCTCAAATATTGAGATAGATGAACTACTTCATGCCTTCCTAATACTCCAACCATCAATATTCAATAGAAGTGCTAACCCAATGAATATTAAAAATTGGGTAAAGAAAATAGGAAAAATACTAATTAGCATAAGATAATCACATATATATATAATTATATAAATCATCTTTATATTGGAAGGAGAAGCTAAATGCCGGTGGAAAACCACTACAATTTTACAATTTGTAGGCACATATACTGAGAATATCCAATATGAAAAATTCATCAATGCCTTCAGAGCCAAATACATCCCTCATTCTGCTCGTGTGGGGCCCCGTACCCTCCGTGGTCATGATAATGCTGAGATTAACATGATTAAGATGAATACGGTCTCCAACTGTGGCAAACCTTCTAACTACAGATGAGTCATGTATAAACCTAACCCGCCCTAATCAGAATACTTGTCACTTGAGACTGAAAATCATACATCAAAATATCAAAGTAGTGGAAGCAGAAAAGTAACACAACATCCACATCACAGCACAGTAAAAGTAAAGCAATAACTCAACTCAATATAATAGTGCAAGAAAAAAAATACATTCATAAATATGAAAGTATTATAGAATTTGAAGTTAAAGAAAAAGGAACAATCATCCTTATAGCTGAAATAAAATAACAAACTAATATAGGCCACAGGAAGCTCCTCCTCATGGCCAAGCTCCTCTCCAGCAGGAACCTCAATGAAAAGCTCTGAATCTGACACTACCGATATCACAATGTCAAGGCCCCAGCCAAGAAAAGAAAATTTACAGATAGAGAATTGTCTGAGCACATTTTAGACTAATTTAAATAAACTTGACATTTTAAAATATCATATCTTACACTAAGCATATGAGTAAGTAAGGTACGATAAGCTACAAGAGCAGGATAGCTAAAAATTAACATTTATGACCACTTAAAATAAAGTATGCAGAATAACATGTCTCAATTAGAAGCTACAAAAAGGTTTAAGCAATAAATATGTAATAACTAAAAAGTACTGAAAGAATACTCATCCTAACATGCTTATGATCATATGAATATGTACTGATTTATATAATAAATTTAAACTGAGGTATAAGAAAGCTGGATAAAAGTAACATACTAAATATGCAAGCACTGAACAAAATTTGAACTAAAAAAAATGAAAATGCATACAGAAAACAATAAAAATGTAAGTCAATCATACGGTTAAACAAGCCACTGAATTAGAACTGAGCTGAAAGTAAAAGTATGCATAGCATAGTACTGCCATAATAAAAATAGGTCAGACAGGGCCACTGCACATAAAGTTCAACATATATCCCCATAGGCATCTACAGAGTTAGGTCCGAGTTAAACTTATAGACTTAGATATGTATCTCCCTAGCCAAATACAGAGCTAGGTCTGAGTCTAATCCATAAATAAATAACTGAACTAAAGAGATAGACTGTAGTGCCAAGCCCGTCGCCGCGTGCAAAAGAGAAAGTTATGATCAATTTCGACGACGGAGTGGCACGCCACTCGGGAAGGAATATCCCGTCTCCCCGAATAGCTGAAAACCAAGCCCATCTATAAGGGCTGCTAACTCATCCTCAATGAGGATTGAGAGCTAATACTTAAGATAATAATAGTATCCTTATCCTCAGTATTAAACAAATACATATATTAGATTTAGAATACAATAAGAATCTAACATATGTATAAGATATAAGTATTTTCAGTATACTGATCACATCAAAATACTAAGTATAAGCAGTATATAATAGAGTGCAAAAGCTTAATGAAAACATCCAAAAATATTCATCAAAGAAGCTATATGAAAATATTCATCTCAGAAAAGAAAAATATATATATCCATAATTATTACAAACATTTACTGAATAACAGACATATAGCTAAGTACTGAATTAAAATAAACTAAGTAGAAAGGTAGTAAAATTGGAGAAGAGTCCACTAGTACTCCACGGGCTCCTCTTGAATCTCCTGGGTGTCCTCTTGACCTGGCTCAATATAATGATCAAGATCTAGCAAATTGCTAGATCTCAAAAGTACCCCGTGTTAGACAATAAGTTTAATACATTGAAACTAATCTAAATAGTTATAGTTATTTATTTAATATTTACATAATATAATTAAATTTGTAGAAATACTGTAAAGAAAACTGAAAGCATAAAACTGTACAAAACTGAAGTAAAGTAAAGTAAAGCTGAACTATAAATTAAATATTTAAAATGAACCAAAATAGTAATAAATCTGAAACTAAGTAATCATATATAAAATTATATTGTATATCACTGAAATTATGTATCCGAATATACTACAACATTGTGTGATACTGATATATAATTAAAATATCACTGAACTACAATGAGTAGTACGATCTAATATATACATACACCCAGTTGGGAATACCATTTATTAATGATGCTGATGCATCCTAAAATTCCACAATCAATGTATGCAACACTCCGTAACCCATAAATCATCATTGATACTTATACATTATTCTGATACTCACACATCATTATGATACTCACACATTATGCTTATGCTCATGCTCATGCTTCTAAATTATATAAGATAAATCTAGAAAATAATTTAAAATCTGATAATAAATCCAAATCACCATTGTGCAGAATTCTACTAAGAGGATTCTGACTCCTAAATTCTAATCTCGATAATTGGTTAAAATTAAAAATTTACTTAAAAATTATTAGTTTGGGAGATTGTATACATATGTAGCATGTTTGTAAGAAAGATGGATTTAACCCTTAGCTTATTTAAACAACACTTATCGAAGCGCACTACGATAGGAGGGAGAACCCGGTCACAGTTTACATCTAAAGCTAAGCCATTACATATCCTAATTACAAGCATACTTAGGGTCTTACACATAGTGATTTGAGATACTTAGTTTGCTTAAACTACACTTATCAAAGCACACTACAATAGGAGGTGAAACCTGGTCGCAGTTTACATCTCAAACTAAGTATCTTGTTCACTAATTGTAAGATTTACTCTAATGGGACTGTATTCGTCTAACCACTCGGGATAGCACATGGTCATAAGTCCACATTGGAGTGAATCAACCAATCCTGAATATTATTGAAATAATCCAGTTCTATGGGTATACTCTACTACACCCAACCAATAATCTGGATTCAGAAGATTCTATTTAATAAACAATGATTTATCAAAGTTATTTACCCTTATTCTAAATAGGTGTGTCCTACATAAGGCTCCAATAATGTGATTAATGGATCACTCAATGTAGGTTGCTATCATGAGGAATAAGTCATGTTTTAAGTACTTTAGATAATTCATACCATAAGGTATCAAGTTTAACTTCTAAAGTTATGAATGATTATGTAAATTTCTGCCTCAATAAGTTACAAAAGCTCTTCTTACCTCAATGTATCAATAATTAAGGTCATTAAACATTTCAATAACGATCCTATATCAAGACCCTTGAGACCTCACTTTTACACTTTTTAAGCTAACATTTAAGTGATCGAATCAGATGAATAAAATACATCTGATCAAACTCTATTCTACAATCACGGAATGAAATCAAATGTATTATTAGAGTTATGTCATTTTATAAATTATTACTATTTTATTATTCATCTTTATGCTAATAGTCTTATATTGAAGAAAATCAATGATCTAAAGTTTAGATTAAGATAGTTCAATTACACAGATTTAATATTAACCTTAGTACTTCTAATTCAATGATTTAACATTCATAATAAATCAGATGCATTATTGGAATAATGTGGGTTAAATTATCTTACAATCAAGTTAATTGATTAAGTGATAAAGATTTAGGTCTTAATCAAGACAAGTCAGGGTTTAACCCCTAGTCTTTCTACCATTAAGACCAAAATTTAATTTAAAGGATAATAATAAATCAATGTGTTATTAGTGTATTATTGATGATAAATTTTAGGTTTATATTAAGTATTATCTACTTAATCAAGTTATCAAGATTCTTATGTTCAAATTTAGTTTAATGTCAATTACACACAATTAGGTGTCCAAATAAATATTTAGAGTTTTTTAACATACATCATAATATTATGAAAGCATATAAGTGTAAGATGATATAAAACAGAAGGTAATTAATGCTAATCAAATTCTAAATCAAATCAAAGGAATTAGCACTTAATCACAAATCTAAAAAGACTTAAGTTTCATACCATTTGGTTATTAAGATATACCTATTCCATTTAATACTTAAGATTCGACTATTTAGTATTCGGCATAAAATACATCTAAGATACATGGTAGATTTTGAGCATCTATTAAAAATGACAAAGTTTCAAACTTAATTTCCATATACTTTTATGCAATATTCAATTTTAATTAAAATAGGTTCACATTTGTTATAATTCAGTCCCACTAAGGTCCTAAGGACCTTAAAATGCAAGAACAGTAAAGTTTTGGCTATTTCAGCCAATTCTGGACAGTATTAAGAAAATTCTGGGCATTTTATAAATTCGGGCGCTACAGCGTGTTGTGACGCGCTAGAGCGCACTGCAGTGCTTCTGGCACTGAAGCGTGTTGTGGCGCTTCTGCACCTGCAGCGCGCTGTGGCAGTTTTAGCGCTGCAACGCGCGGTGGCGCTTTTAGCGCTGCGGCGTGCTGTGGCACACGACAGCGGTCCAATTTGTAAAAATACTGTTCAATTAATTTATTTTTTTGATTTCCTAAAGTTTTCCCGAAATTCCGCTACAGCGTGCTGCAGCGGTCAAATTTGCGATTTTACTGTTCAAATTGCTCAATAAATGATTTTATATGATTTTTTGCCAAAATACTGCTGCAGCCCGCTATGGCACTCTACAGCGGCCCATCTTGCAACTTTGGGTGCTGCAATGTCAGACGGCGATTTCACCAGGACGAAACCTGTAAGACCTACTTTTGAGCTCAAATACTCTTAATTTAGAGCATTCCATGAGCAATGCCATATATCAATGAAATGTCCTTCCGATTTTACACCGACACTAAAATCGGCACAAACGAAGCATCCTAGCTATACAAAAAATGTGGATCTAGGACAGGGTATACAAAATGGACGAAAACATAGCATGCATTTTTCGAATAAATAAACTATCTCAATGAGCCTCAATGGCTTCCATACATGTTTATAGGCTTTTAAAGATACATTTAAGTATTATAGTAACATAAAGGAGATAATGAGAGGAACAAATGGGTACCTTAGCCTTGTAAGGAGTGGAGGAAAAAGGGGACCTTTACTTTCTTCAAGAACTTTGGAGGAAGAGAGTTCCTTCTTCAAGACAAGGTACAGAAGTGGAGAAAAGGAGAAAACCTTAGCTCTTGCAGCAAAGAGGAGAAGGAGGGGTTGTGCTTCTCTTTTAAAAGAGGAGAGGAAGAGAGGCTCCATCATTAACTAGGGAGGTTAGTGAGGGGAGAGGCAAGCTCTCTCCCATCAAGTATGAGAGGGAGAAATGGAAAGTAAGAGCTCAACTGAATGGAGAGCATGGTCAGCTGACTAGGATGTCAACTAAGAGAGAGGAGGGGAAGGAGAATTTACAATTTAAGTACTAATCACTTATTTATTTTCTCCAATTATTCAAAAATTCAGATTTTCGAAACATGTTCCGAAAATTTCCAAAAATTCACCCCTAGCTAATTTGGGGGTGAGGAATTCAACGACGAATTCGAATTTTGATTCCGACAATTATTTAATTATGCTAATTTTCAGGGTATTTAATTATATTAAAATATTAGCAAAAATTCGACAACTTCCAAATGCATCCAAAACATAACCCCTAGCTAATTTGGGGGTGATGATCGTAACCGCGAAGTCGGATTTTGATTTTGATGTCAAAATAAATACCTCACTTTTCTAATTAATTAAATAGTAAAATATTCCAAAATAATCGATTGGGCTCCGAATTGCTCCAAACCTTCATGATTTGGTTCTAATGACTAGATGAATTTAATGGAATAATAATTACGATACGATTAGGCTAAATTCAAGATGAGTAACAATCTTGGGTTATTACATAAACTAAGCTATAATATACTCTACTATACTGAATAAAATTAATTATGTGTATGCAAGTTCAAGTTTAACATAGGGTACTCATCAAATATCCTATGTCCAACTAATATGACCAAGGAAAAAAGCTCAATACAATGTATGCGAAGCAGTAATAATCAAGGGACTCAACTAAACATATATGATATCTGTTGTTATCTAAATTTAATACATTTTATATATTTTGAGCTAGTACAGGCTTAGAATCTCTAATATCCAACTATCCAGTACAACTCAGATTTATGGCCTTAAAGTTAACGTTTAAACTTAATAGTTATAATTCATAATCAAAAGTGCGACTATAAAGATTAAGTAATTAAATTAATGACTTAATTAACGTATTTTAATAACTCAATCCAAATCATGATTATGCCAAATCAAGATTTAAGAATTTTGGACTTAAACTTCAAATTGGGGTTCAATCCTGAATCAAAGGTACTAAACTTCTAAGAATCTGAAGTTCACTTTCCCTCTTATTCTAAAGATAAAGAGTCTTAAAGCTGAAGGATTAAGAAACTATGATCTTAAAGAAATGTGAAGTCTATGATTATAAGATAAAATAATCAAATAAGAATATATGAATTTAAAATCTAAGTTCAATCTATAGAATAATCACATTATTCTATAGGTTGAACTAACTTAACCCCATAAGGAAGATTCAAAAAGGGTCAAAGTATTAAATTAATTAGAATTTCCAATGATAAGATAATATAATTGAAAAAGGATGATTTAAGATATAAGATCTAAGTCTTAAATTTAATCACTTAAGACTTCAACTGGATTCAACTTGGGGATTTCATTAATATATTAATAAAGAATAATTATTATTATTAATTGATGATAAGACACTTAAAACTGATTATATAAGATTACATGTATTAATCAAGTTTAAACAAAAGATCTAAGATAACTTCTAAGATCTTAGATGTTTACTTAAGAAAAATTTAAGAAGAAAAATAAACTTAAGCAATTTAGATTGATTGACTAGATCTAAAAGCTTAATAAATAATCTTAATGCTTTATCATATAGATTAGAAGCAACTAACAACATTTTTAGGGTTTTAGGGCTCTTAAACAATATTTTGGTCAAAATGACTAAAATACTCTTCTTTAGGCTAAAATTGAGATTTTATGATTTAAGCATCCAAATTAATTCTAATTAGCTCTAATATACTTAGAATGGACTAATAAAAGAAATGAGGTGCTAAACTTCAAGCTTGAAGTTAAGGTAAGATTAATTAGCACTAATCACTTTTTAAGGTTTAAAGAAAATGATTAAGGAATTTTGGGCTCCAAATGGAAATATGAACACATATGTATATTCTAATATATTTAAGAAGCTAATAGGAACTTGATTCACTAATATCAAAAAGTTAATTAGGTCACTATTCATTAATTAATATTTAAAGTGATTAAGAGGTGATTGATAGATTTAAAGCTCTTAAATTATTTATAAAAGCATAAATAGGTTCTCCTATGTCTTATGAATAATCAGAGACCAAAATTATGAGATTTAGACATTTAATGAATTAATTATGCACTAATCAAGATTAGAGAAAGATTAGACTAAATTAGAAAATCTAACCATTAGATCTATAATTTTATTACATATTATTGTATTTTATATTTTTCTGATTAAAATGGTATATTGGATTATATCATTTGGATAAGTATTGATTAAGTTATTTTATTAATTTAATCTAAATGTTTATTATTAATTAAACCATATGTTAATTAGTTAAATTTAGTTTCCCTTTATTTTTCCTTAGGAAATTAATTCCTAAATCATAATATTTAGCCTGACCCAAAATCAGAATGGTGCGGGTTGGACCTGGGCCCGACTGGGTCGGCACTATCGCATTGCTCGGGCATGGGCTGGCCCGGCCTGAATATACAGTGTAGTCATCCCCGCCCCATTCTTCAAACAGGCCAAAGGGGGACCACGCTCTAGTGCCAAATTCTTAGCACACAGGGCATGCCAGTGCTAGATATCGATTGTTACATGCTCACAGAGGTCAGGCGCGTCGATCAAGCCTAGAAGCTATAATTGGGATGCTATATTTTAAGCTATGTTTACCTTAATTGTGAGAACTCATCATATATTTTAAGTTGCATTTACCTTATATAGTGTAACGCCCCGTCCCGTCGCCGTGCGCAAAAGAATTAAGTACAATCATATCGGCGGCGAAGCAGTGCGCCACTCGAGAAGGATATATCCCGTCTCCCCGAAATAGCTGAAAACTAAGCCCATCTAGAGGGTTGCTAATGTGGGGACCCGCCGCTGGGTTAGCATAGCTAATCCAGCATCAGGTGCTCACTTTCCAGGATCATATCGGGGTTTAGTATAACAGTATATTTAGAAGCGTATAAAATATACACACACTTCCACATTCATTATAACATTCAGAAATACCAGAATAATAAAGAAAATATATTCATTATAAAGATAATAATTATTTTTACAAAATTTATTACACACTAAGCAAAAATAATTTAAAATTTTAAGAAATTCAGTATTTTAGTTGCTCCCTCATGTATCAGCTCCTCCTCAAAGGCTTGATCCAGAGATTGATCCTGAACTGCCATATATATATATATATATATATATATATATGTATATGACAGGGCGAACCAAAAAAAAGAAAAAGAAAGAAATAAAAGAAAAAAAAAGAAAAGATTTAATTAGACACAAAAGCTTAAGTAAGATTTATAGGATATCAAAATTTGCATTTAAGCGTCATGATTCTGCATAAGAAAATAAAATGTGATATTTAAGTATGATATGCTTATGATTACTAATACAATATATATATTTAAAATATGTGCTCATTTTTAAAGAAAATACAATAATATATAATATTTATTCTGTTGAACAAAGTTACAGAATAATCGAAGAGTTATATACGTCTATCTAACTATCTGAGATACGGGTTCCTAACTAACTACACATTCCCCCTCAAAGGCTATGTGTAATCTCCTTATTTCTCCAGATATCAGCCTATCCTGGCCTAACGTATTCTCTGTACAGACCTGAGATCAACCTGAATGAACCCATGATACTGATTTCTGATTATTTATTTCAAGTTCTGAGCACAAAATCTCATATAAATATATCAAAGTGAGTCAAATCTTAATAATGATGTAAATGCTGCAAATGAAATAATTAATGAAAAAAAATAATATTCTTTATTTTATCTTAAAATATCAATATTAATATTTATATTGATTAGTTATCTTTATATATCAAAATAATAAGTTTTATTATTATAAGTAATATATATATATATATATATAAAGAAAATGACAGAAATGAAAGTTGCAGAAATTAAGAAATATATACATATATAAAAAGAAAAAATGACAGAAATGAAAGTTACAGAATTTATGAAATATATACATATATAGAAAGAAAGAAAATGACAGAAATGAAAATTGCAGAAATTAGGAAATATATACATATATAGAAAGAAAGAAAATGACAGAAATGAAAGTTGCAGAAATTAGGAAATATATATATATATATATATATATATATATATAGAAAAAAAAAGAAAATGACAGAAATGAAAGTTGCAGAAATTAGGAAATATATACATATATAAAAAAAAGAAAATGACATAAATGAAAGTTACAGAAATTATGAAATATATATATATATATATAAGAAAATGACAGAAATAAAAGTATAATAGTAGTAATATTAACATTAATAATAATAATATTATTATTATTATAAAAAAAAGAAGAAATAAAAAGAGTAGAAAAAATTCATTTCTTACATATTTCTTACCCTATATTGATGTTAATGAGGCTTTATTGGAGATTAACGGGGGAAACCGGTGGTGGATGAGGAAGAAGTGAGGGAGATGGGAGGAGAAGAGAGGTTGGGGGAAGAGAGGGGGTGGGGAAGAGAATGTGGGAGGAGAGAAGGAATGGAGAATGAAGGAGGGGTGGGGGGTGTATTTATAAACTTATTTATTTATTTATTTAAATAATTATTTTCGCTCTCATCCATTATTTAGATGAGATAGATGAGAGAAAATTTGTCATGATTTTGGAGTATTCAATTTGATCTTTACTTCCTCCTTCTTATCTCCTCTTTCTCTCTCCTCTTTCTCTCTCTTCTTTCTCTCTCTACTTTCTCTCTCTTCCCTTTCTTTTCCAGAAAATAACGAAACTTAATATGGAGGTATATCTTGATGAGAAAAACACACTCACGTAGAAACTTTTCAATTTGGAGCAATATTTTATTTTTTATTAATTTTTGAAGATAAAAACTTTAAAAATTAATTCTGGTCAATCCGGAGCTATAAATTTGACGAAACTTTTTCTGTAGCCTTTTTATAATATTCTTAATCCAACGACACCAAAATCGCTGAATTTGGACTTGTATTTAATTTTTCCAATTAACTGAATTTAAATAATTCAAAAATTAATTTAGGAGTATTCGTTATCCAGATTACTCTCAAACTTAAGTATTATGATTACAAAAATATATTCTATCTAAAGGTATTTTTAGTTTTCTCTAATTTTGAAGTCACTCGGGATTCTAATTTTTTGAGTTGGGTTTAGTCCTAATTATCCTAGTAACGACTTGGGTCGTTACAGCTAACTCAACCTCAAGTAAAGTTGAGAGTTAATACTTAAAGATAAGAATAGTATTCTTATCCTAAGTATTAGGCAAATACATACATTAGATTTAAAATATACTAGGAATCCAATATAGCTATAGTCCGCTGCCGCGCGCTACCGCGAGCTGTAGCGACTCATTTTGCAAATCACTGTTTAATTAGATTTATTGGTCGTTTTCCTAAGTTTTCATGAAATGCCGCTGCAGCGCGCTACAGCGCGCTGTAGCAATTCACTTTGCAAAATACTATTCTATTAATTTTATTAATGTTTTCCCTAAGTTCTGTCGAAATCCGTTGCAGCCCGCTGCAGCGCATTACAACGCGCTGTAGCGACAGACGGTGATTTCGCAAAGACGAAAACTGCAATGTCAATTTTTCAAGCTCAAATACTCTCAATCTAGAGAGTTTCATGAGCAATGTCATATATTAATAGAAAGGTATTTACAATACCTTTCCATCGACACCAAAATCGGCACGAACGGAACATTATAACTATACTAAAAATACAGATGAGTGACAGAGTGTACAGAATACAAGAAAAACTTAGCATTTTTCTATGATGCTTTCAAGAGCCTTAATGGCTTCCATACTTAAATATGGATATCTAGAGATATATTCAAGCATTGTATCTATATGAAGAAGACAAAAGAGAGGGTAAAGGGGTACCTTTGTCCTTGCGAGAGAAGAATGAAGAAGAGGAAGAGGGTGCTTTGCTTCTTTTAAGGCCTTGGAGTGGAGACTTCTCCTTCAACACAGATACAGTAATAGAGAGTGGAGAAAATTTCAGCTCTTTGCAAAGGAGATGAAGAAGGAGCTTACGCTCCTTCTTAAAGGAAGGGAGTGATAAGTGATATGGGGCTAGGCCATCATTGGCCTAGGGGGAGATGCCATTATCTGGCAGCCCAAAAATATGGAGGCGTTGGCTGAGGTGATGGCCAGCCAAAATGGAAAATAAAATAAATAGGAAAATTGCAAATAGGGGATCTAAAGATTGCTTATTTATATTTCTTATTTATTTAAAAATTCAGATTTATGAAATGTGCACCGAAAAATCTCAAAAATTCTCCCCTAACTAATTTGGGGGTGAGGAATCCAACGGTGAAGTCGGAATTCGATTTCGACTACTATTTAATTATTCTATTTTTTGATTATTTAATTATATTAAAATATTTGCGAAAATCCGACGACTTCCAAATGCGTCCAAAATATCACCCTAGCTAATTTGGGGGTGACGATCGCAACGGCGAAGTCAAATTTTGATTTTGAGGTCAAAATAAATACATCAATTTTCTAATTAATTAAATATTAAAATAATCCAATATATTGGATTTAGCTCTGAATAATTTCAAACCTTCAGAGTTTGGTTCTAAAAACTAGATGAAATTAACAGAATAATAATTAAGGTTTGATTAGGCTCAAATTAAGCTGGGTAACAACCTTGGTTGTTACACCTACTAAAAAAATTCTAACTCCTAAATTATAATCTCGATAATTGGTTAAAGTTGAGAGCTTACTTAAAAATCATTAGTTTGGGAGATTATATACACATATGTAGCATGTTTGCAAGAAATGTATATTTAACTTTTAGCTTATTTAAACTGTACTTATTGAAGTGCACTACGATAGGAGGCAGAACTCGATCACAGTTTACATCTCAAGCTAAACCGTTAAATGCCCTAATTACAAGCATACTTAGTGGTTTATATAAAGTGACTTAAGATACTTAGTTTGTTTAAACTGCACTTATCAAAGCGCACTACGATAGGAGGTAGAACTCGGTCGCAATTTACATCTCAAACTAAGGATCTTGTTCACTAATTGTAACACTTTTAGTCTTGGATAATTTACTCTAACGAGACTGTTCGTCTAATCCCTCAGGATAGTACCTGGTCATAAGTCTGCATTAAAGTGAATCAACCAATTCTGAATACTACTGAAATAATCTAGTAATATGGGTATATCCTACTATACCCAACCAATAATTTGAGTTCAGAAGATTCTATTTAATCGACAAGAATTTATCAAATTTATTAATTCTTACTCTTAGTGGGTGAGTTCTACACAAGGCTCCAAGAATGTAATCAAAGGATCACTCAATATAGGTTGCTACCACAAGGAATAAGTCGCATTCTAACTGCTTTAGGTGATTCCTACTACAAGGTATCAAGTTCAACTTCTAAAGTCATGAAGGATCATCTAAGCTTCAACCTCATTAAAAATACAAAAGTTATTCCTACCTCAATGTATCAATATTTAAAGTCTTTAAGCATTTCAAGAACGATCCTAAAGTAAAACCCTTAAGATCTCACTTTTCTACTTCTTAAGTTAATATTCAAGGTTTACTTATTAGTTTTGGATTGAAGTAATTAGATCAGATGATTAAATTTTATTTGATCCTTTTATATTCTATAATTATAGGATAAAATCAAAGATATTATTAGAACTAGGTCATCTCATCAATCATTACAATTTTATTATTCATCTTATGCTAATAGTCTTATATAAGAGAAAATTAAGGATCTAAAATTTGGATTCAGATGGTACAATCACATATTTTCAATATTAACCTTAGCACTTCTAATTCAATGATTTAAGATCAATATTAAATCATGTGCATTATTAGAATAATGTCAATTGAATTATCTTACAATCAAATTAATTAATTAAGTGATTAAAGTTTATATCTTAATCAAGATAAGTTAGGATTTAACATTTAGCATTTCTATCATTAAGACCAATGGTTAATTTAAAGGTCAATAATAAATTAATGTATTATTAATATATTATTGATGTCAAACTTTATGTTTAGATTAAGTATCATATGCTTAATCAAGTTATCAAGATTCGTATGTTTAAGCTGAGTTAAATGTCAATTCCACACAATTAGGTGTTCCAAGTAAATATTAAGGTTCTCATACATCCTAAAATCATAAAAGCATAAAATATAAGGTAATTAAGGCTAATCAAATTCTAAAATCAAATCAAAGAAATTAGCACTTTATTATAATTCTAAAATACTTAAGTTTCATGCCATATGATTGTTAAGCTATACCTAATTAATACAAGCAATTAAGGTTCTAATACTTATTCTTTGGCATAACACATATTTAAGATCCATAGTATATATGAGGGCTAATTTAAAAGTGATAAGTTTCAAATTTAACTTTCATATTAAATTTTATACAATATTCAATTTTAGCTAAAATATATTCAAATTTGATATAACTTAGCCCTACTAGAGTCCTAAGGACCTTAAAATACTAAAACAGGGAAGTTTTGGCCATTTCAGCCAAAACTGAGTAATATTACAAAATTATGGGCATTTTTGCAAGTTTGGGCGCTCCAGCGCGCAGTAGCACTTTTCGCGCGGCAGCGCGTGATAACGCTTTTCGTGCGGCAGCGCGCGATCGCTGTGGCGCGGTATGGCGTACGCAGCGGTTCAATTTGCAAAAAAACTGTTCAATTAATTTAATTTTTGACATTTCCTAAGTTTTCTATAAATTCCGCTGCAGCCCACTATGGCGCGCTGCAGCGGTCCATTTTGTGAAATACTATTTAATAAATGATTTTATATGATTTATGACAAAATACCGCTGCAGCGCTAGACAACGGTTTTGCCAGGATGAAAATTGTAATGCTCATTTTTGAGCTCAAATACTCTCAACCCAGAGTATTCTATGAGCTGTGCCATATTTTAATGGAAATGTCTTTCCGATACCTTTCCATCGACACCAAAATTGACACAAACAGAACATCCTAACCCTACTAAAAATGTGGATGAATGACAGGATATGCAGAATAAATGAAAACAGAGCATATATTTTTAAAGGAAATGAGCTGCATTAATTAGCCTTAATAGCTTCCATACATATTTATGAACTCCTAAAGATATATTCAAGCAATGTAACAACATGAGAATGACAATGAGAGGAACAAAGGGGTACCTTTAGCTTTACGAGAGAAAGAGGAAGAAGGAACCTTTGCCTTTCTCCAAAGCTTTAGAGGTGAGTTGAACCTCTTCTTTCTTTTCAATATAAGGAAATAATGGAGGAGAAGGTGAGAAAAATTTCAGCAAGCAAGAGAGGAAGGGCTGAGCTCTCCATTTAAATGAGGAGAGGGGGAGGGAGGTTTCATTATGGCTAGAGAGGCTAGGTGAGGGGAGAGGTAAGCTCTCTCCCATCAAGTATGGGAGGGAGAAATGGAAAGCATGGGTTAGCCGAATGAAGGGCAAAGTGGCCAGCCAATTAGGAGAGAGAGGGAGAAATAATATTTTAAGGATCAAATAATTGCTTAATTATTTTCCTTAATTATTTAAAAATCCTTATTTTTGAAACGCACTCCGAAAATTCCCAAAATTTCACCCCTAGCTAATTTTGGGGTGAAGAATTCAACGGCGAAGTCGAAATTTGAATCCGACAATTATTTAATTATGCTAATTTTTGGGGTATTTTAATATATTAAAATATTAACGAAATATTCGACGACTTCTAAACGCGTCCAAAATATCACCCATATCTAATTTGGGGTGACGATAACAACGGTGAAGTCGGATTTCAATTTTGAGGTCAAAATAAATATCTCAATTTTCTAATTAATTAATTATTAAAATAATCCAAAATATTATATTAAACTCTAAATTGCTCCAAACTTTCAGAGTTTGGTTCTAATGACTCGATGAACTTAATTGAATGATAATTATACTATGATTATGCTAAAATTAAGCTGGGTAATAACCTTGAATTATTACATATAATCTTTAACTATGCCTTCTTAGCCTAAGAGGTTAAGATTTTTCATACTTTACTTTGCACTTTCATTTGATATACTGTGCTTTACTTACTTACAATTCCTTATTTATGCAGTATATGTTGTTTTAATTTTATTTTATGCTTCAATGCTTTTATTTCCTTTGCTTAGCATAATATTCTTTAGATGTATACATGCTTCAATTTCATATTTTCATAAGCACATTAGTAGTTTCTAGCTTTATTATGATTTTTTTTCCCTTGTTGTTGCAGGCTAGAGCAAATCTACCTGCGAGTTTTTACTCCTTTTTCTATTTTTACTGTTCTTCTTTACAGTTATACTTTCTTCCCTTACTTTAATGTTTTACATGTTCCGATGTAATTTTAATTGCAAATTAGCATATGTGATATCCAATTAAACTTTAATTGAACCACTTTTTTTTTCTTAGTTGTGCCCTATGATAGATCAGAATAAATTTCAGATAAGTGGAATTAGACTCTAGTGTGCTTGAAGATTAATCTGCTTCTGCATTTCTTTCATTTCTTATTTTTATGTGAGAGAGTGAATCTATTTTTATGCTATTTCTAATCTCAAAATTTGTAATAATTTAATTTATGTAATATTATTATTTCTTTCTGTGATGAATTTACTTTCATATTAAATTGTTTGGTTTAGATAGTGGATAGTATTCAGTTCTACTTGCATATATTTCAAGGTCTTACTTTCACTAATTTGCATTTTTCTAATTTAACACCCTTACAAATATACTTGGCCACACAATACTCAATACTTGGGCTGGTTCTGTTCCAACTCGGTGTTAAGTGATGTGGTAGCACTCTAATATTGGATGGGGTTCCTGATCGAATATTGGGGTTATTATGTATCCTCCTTCTCATCTCTTCATCACCTCCATGACCACCCTTGAGTCTCCGATGCCTCCTCGTGTCATTGACCAAAAGCCTCACCGCAGTTAGAACCTGCGAAGGTGAAAAAGGGAGACAAAAAGAGAAATGTTTAATTTAATCCACCTTATGTTGTTTCGATTGACCTCTTCTCAACTCACTTAGAAATATGATAAACTCTTCCAACTTAACTGATTTTACATTTTCATAATATTGGTGATCGTTTTAAGACAATAGAAATTATCAAGTAAACTTAATAAATGCTAAATGATGTATGATTAATAAATCTCATACTATACTTTTTCATCACAAAGTTACAAAGAAGATATCATGGCATGCACTCACATATAAATCCTAAATGATACATGTATATAAGAGCTTAATTCAAGCTAAGAGCACTACTATTAGACTCTAAACAATATTATGATCAAATCCTTAAATTTTGAAAGGATTTGAAAGTCCATAAATTAAAATGAATATTTTATTATATTAAAGTAATTAAAAAACAAGAAAATAATTTTTATCTCAAATAAAAAATCAAATTTCATTTTTAACTTTCTCACACTCAAATTAACAAAGGAAGAAAATTTGTGATTTTTTTAGCTCATTTGGTCAATATATGTAAATTATTACAAAAAAATATTAATTAATGTTAATTATGATTATTTATTTATTTTTTATTTAATTTCCCAATGGCCAACCCTTGATTTTCGTAACAGCGGAGGATCCATTGTTTAGCTCTAAACACCAAACTACTGTTCCAACAAACCAGAACCATCGCATCTTCGTGTGATCATATCAGACGATGAAAAATTTAATTTCGCGGTCTAACCAAGACCATCCTATTAGATCCAGATCCATATCCAATTGTTATCACCAAACTCGTATTATTTAATCGTGTCGAACATAATCTTGTAACAACTCGTGGTTGTTATCCATTATTTATTTGTCTAATCAGTATGAAAACCATTGAATTTTGAGCAAATTTAGGAATCATGTTATTTTAAAAATATATTTTAATCAATTTAAATAAATAAAAAAATAAAAAAATTAATTTGACTTTCAGTAGAAGATTTGATTTCATTTTTAGATATATACCCCTAAATTAGTTATGGGTGAATTTTTTGGAATTTTTTGAGCTCGTTTGATTAAGAAATTTTGATTAGTTTAAATAGTATTAATTATTTAATTTTAATGACCGATCCCACTGTTTGAATTGGACGGCGGGAGATCCATGCATTTTGATTCAAACGTGTGTGCTGATCGGATGGCTCTACGGCCCGATCTCAATCAAGTCGTTGGATTGAGATGTAGATCGAACGCCCATATAGGCATCAACGGTTAATTAAACAACGAGATTTGATCTGATTAGAGGGCCACGATTGGATGGAGCTTTGTGCTCCCATCCCTTTCATCCACAGTGGCCATGATCGGGCTTCAGCAGGCCGCCATACCCTAACGACTATTCTTCCTTGTGCTTATTTTGCGATCAATCAATTGTTTAGAACTTGCTGCAGTCGTGTTTGCACTTATGATTTGGAGGCACTATTCGTATAGTGTGATGTATGAGATATACACAGATCACCGAAGTTTGAATTATATATTCACCCAACGATAATTAAATTGCCGCTATAGGAGGTGGCTAAATTTGATCAATGATTAAGAATTGAGTATACAATATTATCTAGAAAAAACTAATGTTGTGGTCGACATATTAAGCAGACAAACCACTCTATGTGATAACACTTTGTTCTTAGATTGACAATGTTATTATTGCATTTAATTGTGTAGCCCGACCCTATATTTTTAAAGTTATCACTTTAGCTCAATTAGTCGATTCTACCATTTTGTGGAGAGTTAAGGGATGCTTATAGAGGGATCATTGTTGAAATGAATAGTCATAATTGGAAATGAATATTCACGCTTAAAGATGAAGAGTCATCATTCGAGATGATAAGTCATTGTTTAAGACTAGGAGTCACAATTGAAAATTAAAATAATAGCATTTATTTTTTTCTATGTTCCTTTGTTCTTAAATTCACAGAATATTGTTAAAATATACAAAATATTTTCTTTTGTATTTTTCATTTAAGAGTAATTTACAAACAATCTTAAACTTTGATAGCTCTTATTAGGCTTTAACAAGTTCACTAATGAAGGTCATTACATCTGATTTATATATATATATATATAAATGATAATTTTGCATATATATCATATTAGAAGTAAAGTAACCTGATTATAATGTAATGTATCATATAACGAATGTATCAAAAAATGTAATGTATCATATAATAAATGACAATTTTGCCTATAATGAATGTATCATATTAGAAGTAAAGTAACCTGATTATAATGTAATCAAATTACATTATTTTACTTTACATAATGATATTGAAGTAAAGTAAATGAAATACCTTAATTATTAGAAAAATATATTTTACTTTACACACATAAAGCTCTTAAAATAACCTAATAATAAAAAAATTAAAATCTCTTATATTTTTATGTATTGAAGTTATTATTTTTTTACTATTATAATTATAAATTTGATGTTAGAATATATAAAATATTAAATAATAATATTTAATTTTTAATATGTAAATAAAATAGACAATGTCTATAAGAAAATTTATCAAAAAATATGCAAATGTTAATTTAATAAAAATCTAAAAACTGAATGTCCGATAGCCATTTATTTGAACCGTCCGATAGCCGATCATGTCATTTCCCAAACTCCGCCTGTACTTCGACGAACCCTAGCTATATAATTCATCTACCTGCACTCTCACCCGCAAAAGACCATCGTTGGTTCATATGCCCACGGCCCGCATAGATCTTTTTCCTTTGCTTCATAGTATTTTTTAAGCCCTGACCTTGGAGGTAAAAGTCTGTTGCTTTGTTTCTCCGTTCCAATCCGTGTCAATGTTTTCTATCGGCGGCACTCTATTATGCGAATAGTAGATCCAATCCATATAGGGTTTTGCTTAGGTTCAATGATTTGAAGCACCGATTTTTTTATTTTCGCAAAGATTGTTCGAAATCAGCTTGATTTTGTCGGTGAATGTCTTGTTTTAGGTTTATTGAGATGTCATCTGTGTACTGTTTGAATTACTTTGTAGATTCTGTCAAATTTGTTTTTCTACCCGGTTGGTAATCATTTTCATTGCTGCGCTAGTGCACTATTAATTATTGTATTTTGAATCTAGATACTTGAAATGACCTTTTTCTGTATGCAGAATTAGTTTGAGAAATAGAAAATGTACCCTTCAAAAGGTGCCGGTGGATATACCGGGCAACAACCTTATGCTACTCAACAGGCTTATGGCCAACTTGTAAGTTTTTTCATTCCAATAGAACCTGTTTATTTTCCCTATGATTTGTTGTTAAAAAAATTCTCTGATTAAATTAACTTGTGTTCCAATAGCTTATTAGCTACTAGTAGGATTTCACTCAAGAGTAATCTTAATTAATATCACAAAATTAAAGCGACATTTTGAAAACTATTAATTAGCATAGCAATAAGTAAATCCTCTCAAATTGTTGTTATTAGTGATGAATTTCTGGTGTCAAAGCTGACTGTAAGTCTTGGCATACCACACCGTATCGAAATCACAAAAACAGGAAATTAACAATACTGCACATTGTAAACGTTTGACCAGTGTACAATTGATTCACTGTTAATTAACTAATACTTGCCATATATCTGTTTTACAAAAAATTTGAAAGTATTGACCACTTATTTGATACTTTCAAATAGCTACTCCTCTCCTCTCATTCAGCATACACACCCTACCCTCCCTGCATATAAAATAGTTTTATCATCCAAACAGCCATTTGATCCTTTATTTTTTCATTTCCTTAATTTGTTCGCAGTAACGCTTACCACACCATATAAATCCAAGAACATTACTTTCTAATTTAAATACCCAAATACCGCAAACCCGGACTAGCTAGCACCATCTCTATATTATGTATACTTGAAGCACTTCATTCAAACCACATTTCAATTAATCAGTAGGTTTACTCTTTGAACAATACAATACTGCTTATATTTATAAAATACAATAAAATATATATTTAAAATATATGTTAAGAGATTTCAATTACATATTCGTTACCTATTAATATAGTTTATTAAGAATTTAAGTAGGCACGACTTAACCATACAATGGCTCATTTGTCAATGTACTCGTCTTGAACAAATGACAGGCATATTAAAACTGTGTCGAACCTTGACTGTTGTGCCTCTTGTGTACCTTGTTGCATTGCTTGTCGTGGTGTACTCCTTAGATAAATTTGGTTAAATTATCATGAAGTGTTTGGAACTCTTTTTTCTCTTGTATTAAAAGAGGAAGAGGAAGAGGAAGATCCAAAAAGACATGGGAAGAAACTATTAGGAAGAAACTTATCTATTTGGAACTTAGGGAGGATGCGCTTTTATTTGATCATGCCAATGTATAATGGAAATAAGGTTTGTGTTGTTGTTGTTGGTATCACGAGCTGTTTGGCATTTTGGGGCTGTTTAGTTTTGTTGCTATCACAATGTTATGTGATATTATTAGCATTTTTCAATTGCTTTGTTCACATGTGCTAATTACATGTGCATCAGTAATTTTTTTTTCTCTTTCGATTTAGATATCTTTTGATGTCATGGCTCATGTAGATGTCAGTGAGTATTGCTTTGGAACATCATAAAAATGGACTATACCATTTATATTTTTGGCTTGACCATGATCATGATATTTGCTGCGGGCTTCATTTCTCCTTTGCATATTAAATTTTGTGCCATTGATCACTGTGGCTTAAATCATCTTGAAGTTTGTCATGTTGGTACTGGTTTATTTGTTGTCATGTCAATGCCATGCAGTGCTATGTTATTTTATCAATAATTTGCATGTGCTTGGTGCACATAAACGCCCTTTTGTAAATGCAAATTGACATCATATTTTACTTGCATTTAGATGATTTTTAGAATTCAGCTTTCTCTTGGTGATGCAAAATATTGCCTTGCGCTCTTTTGCTGTGCTGAGGAAAAATTGAAGAGATAGCATATGGAATTGTTTCAAGCTGTGATGACACACCTTTTTGCAAATGCAAATTGACATCACAATTGATCTGCATTTAGATGTTTTTTAAAATTCACCTGTCTTGAGGATGCTAAATATTGGCTTTCACTCTTTTGCTGCGCCGAGGAAAAATTAAAGAGATAGCAAAAGGAATTGTTTCAAGCTGTGATGACTTGCAGCAAGGTGGCATCCAACATGACTCGGTGTGGCTGCTGTTACCATGATGTAGTGTTCAATCAGTCAATGAGTAGGCAACAGTCTTTATGTGGCAGTTTATCTTTGCATTCCAGAGTTCTTTATTTTAGAAATAAATCATAGGGTAGGTGTTAAGGAGAATGCGACTGCAAATGATCCCAAGAAGAATAATTTTTTGTGAGCTATTTTTTATAAAGAGGTGGTAGTATTTTTCTAGATATATCACATCCAATCACCCTAAACAAATTTTATTTATTGAAATTAATTTTATAAAATTTAATCAGCAGTATCTTTTTAGAAATATCAGACATCCAATCATCGAAATTACTACAGTACTAAACTGACACTTCCATCTAAAAACAGAAATATCTAGACATCTTATCATTACTTATTTTAGTAATTTTGAGATGTTTGTGAATCCCACATCAATTATTTTTATGATCTACTATTCTGGGATACGTTTAAGTCTCGTGAAGTTCATTTTAACTGTCTATGCAAGGCTAGTGATTCATGTATTCATGAGACAATAGTGGAAATGTGATTTAAGAAAGTTTAGTATTAAAGGATGAATTTTTCCATTTGATAAGATTTATCAAGTTCAATCTTGCTTAAAGTTTTTCTCTATGAGTTGTTGAGCACTTCCTAATTTAATTTTCTTGCTTTAATTAAAAGGAAAAAAAATTGTTATGTTGAGATTTTCTGTTTTTGTTTTTCAGCCTGGAGCTGGTTTCTCCAGCAATCCTACTACTGGCCCTGACATGGGAGCTCAACATGCGTTGGCATCTCGGCAATCTTCAATAATGGGTGAAACAGCTCAATATGGAGGGCCTTACGCATCTGTCTATGGATCAGCTGCGTTGAGCGGTGGACAACAGGTAATAATAGTTCATTATATTTTATTATTATGAACAGTAGACTCAATACCTCTCCTGCAATTTCCATCCCATTTTGAGTATATTTTGCCTCTCTGATATAAAGTTTTATTGGATATTTTCTTACTCTTTGGCTAAATCTGTTGTAGGTTTACAAAACATTTTTCTCTATCATTATAAATATAAATGATTTTGTTTTTTATTGCAAATGTTTTTTTGTTGATTGTTGTCTTTGATAGATGCTTATTAATTGGTTTGTGTTGCTGTGATTTGTTATTGTTTTTTCTGACTAAAGCTTCTGAGTGGTCTCATGTATTATTCATTTTTTTTAAGGCCTTGTTAATCTCATGCTCAGCTAGCTGTTATTGCAAGCTCTTAAAGAGTGGTCTCATGTATTATTTATTTTAATAATTTTATTTTTCATTTTCTGTCTAATTTTTAAACAAATGCACAACATGCTTGTTCTATAATTAAAATAGAGGCTTATTTAGCAATGCTCTGTTCTAGTTTGCTGATCGCCATTTCTGCTTGCATCTTTTTAGTTGCTTGTGTCTGTCAAAACACTTGAACTGGTATTACCAAGCTTCACTTGAGCTATAGCTGTTATATTTCATTTCAGGTTAGTGGAGCGAGCAACAAAGGAGCAGCTACTTCAAACCTTCAAGCCCGTACAACATATCCTTCTTCACTAGCTGAGCAGCCTAAATATTCTACTGGAGTTATTGGCTCCGGTTTCAATGACGATTATCTTTCTGCATCTAATCGCGGGTTTGCTCAGAGGGGTGATCAGTTCCCTGGTGTGAAAAATGCTGATTTTGCGATTGATCGGAGAGCTTACGGTGATGGTGCGTATGTTGGAAGGGATTTGCAAAGTGATCAAGCTAGACGATATGCTGATTCTTCTTCTCTTGGCCATCAGCATCAGGTTTTGTTTTTGGAATTTTATTATATTCTGTCAGCTGGTTCTTCTATTCTTATCAGGCTGCATGGCTGCAATTATAAATTTTTTTGGCTACTAAGTGTGTTACCTTTTTCATGCAGACTGATTTGCATGATCATATTGATCAGGTAAACTTATCCATCTGGGCATGTTGTCACTTAAGATTGGAAGGACATGATTGTTACTAGAAAAATTGATGGTTATTTCTTGTTGTAATTTGCAAGTTTATTAATTTTGTGTATTTATTTTTTAGGCATCACTGCTTCGACAGCAGCAAATCATGAAAGCCCAATCGCATCATTCTGTTCCTGATATGAGGTATACAATTTTTCTGCATTACTTGGTAACCTAAGTCAGTTTTTACTAAATAAAAAATGACTGGTGAGAGTTGCGTAATGTGGTCTATGATGCGGCTTTTACACTTCAATTTGGCCTATATCTATATGCATTTCTTCAGATGCGTTGTAACATAACATAGTCTTTATAATGATGATACCATTGGTTTCCCCATTTTTTATTAATATATAGACTTGCAAATATCTCACTATTGTAACAATAATATACATTTCTGGCAGACAAGCTGAATATCTTGCAGCAAGAGCTGCACCTATTCATCATGGTTCTCAGGAATTTAGTTCGTATGGTGGAAGAATAGATGTGGATCCACATGGTTTACCTATTCTTGGCAGTTCACAATTTGGCCCACCACATTCATCTTCAATTTTAGGAGCTCCAAGACGGACTATTGACGACCTCATCTATGCTCAAGGATCATCAAATGCTGGATATGGTGTTGTTGGCTTACCCCCTGGACGCGATTATATGACAGGGAAGAGTCTTCATGGTCCAACAGGATCTGAATATCAAGGGAGCATTATTCAACGGGATCATTTGAATCTTGGAGTCGCATCACTTACCGATCGCAAAGATGATAGAGATGCTTTTCGTCGGGAACTTGATCTACGAGATGAGGAGCGTCGTCGAGATTTATTGCGGGAGAGAGAGAAGGATCGAGAACGCGAGCGTGAACGCGAAAGAGAACGCGAGCGGGAACGAGAACGCGAAAGAGATCGCCGTGACAGGGAAAGAGAACGAGATCACCGGCGGACACTGGATTCTAGGAGGGAGCGGACACCATCTAGAGCTTCTAGAGATCGCCGAGGTTCTTCTGCAGTAAAGGATGAGAGGTCTCGCCGTGCCTCGCCTCGCCGCAGTCCACCACGTCGAATTTCACCTCGTCGAGTCTCACCACGTCGGGATGCTGTACATAGGTGGAACTTAACTATTTTTTTTGTAACTTAAGGTTCTGTAGGTTGCTGCTTTTCGTGCTGCAGCTTTCACAACTAACCTTTTCTTGTGCTATGATGAAGGCATCGCTCACCTGTGAAAGAAAAAAAGAGAGAATATGTTTGCAAGGTAAAATAGGGACTTTAAGATTCATGAAAAGTATTTTTGGGAATGTTTTTTAATCTGGGAGTCTATTGTACATTCAACTCTGACTTTTTTGATCATTCATCTTTCCTTGTTCCATTTGATTTGCTATTCTTTTCTTGTTGTTTTTCTGTTTGACATTTAAGAATCAGTGCATGCCATGGCCTTCTTTTGTGAGAGCATGGCATTTTGAAATTCCTCTTTCCACATCTCTTTTCTCAACTTATCAAAGTCGTTGTACTGTTTACTTGTTTCAAGGTCTTTTATTATCTTTAGATGCCTCTTATACACAATCATCTTATCTGCAAATCCTTAATAAGTTTCATTTTACTATTAGTTCCATAAGGTTCTCTTAGAAAACATAATTGGTTGAATTGATATTTTGTATGTTTGTGATTGTTTCTGAAAAGTGAAGATATACTTTGCTGTTGCTGTCTGTAAGTCAACAAACAATTTGGCCATAGTTCTGCCTGTATTAAGCCAACAATGTCAGCCTTTAGATCAGAAGATTAAGCTTGCATGCATTGAATTGCTTTTTAATTTTTTATGATTGATATTTATAAACTTTGTAGGTTCATCCATTTTGCTTGGCTGAAGCTGAAAGGGATTATTTGTCCTTAAATAAGAGATATCCTAGGTTATCTATATCTCATGAATTCACAAAGGTTTGCTTATAATTTTGAAGCTGTTAGTTATTAATTTTTAAATTTTGTTTTCTCATATTAACGATTTCATACTCCTGCTTCTTTGTGAACAATTAGGTTGTTTTGAAGTGGCCACAAGAGAACCTACACCTGTCACTTAATACTCCTGTCAGGTACTTCTTATTAGCGGTTTTTTGTTTTTTTTATTTTTTTTATTTGTGCAAATATGATTATTATGCCAATTTTTCTGCACCAATTTTATTTTATTTTTTTACATGTTCTTTGTGATTTGCAGCTTTGAACATGATTTTGTTGAAGATAACAAAATTGAGGAAATTGTGGTAGCTCCTGCGGAAGATTCATCAAAAAGCACAAATATAATCTGGAATGCAAAGGCAAGTTTATCTTTTGATAATTTGAAGACTCGTATTTCGTGGCTCAGCAATCTATTTAGCTCATGTTTTGCTGTGCATAAGATTAAATTTGTCTTGCTGTACTTCTTCTTTTGTTTCTATTTAATGTATTGCTTGTAAAAAATTCAATTTATTTTCTTGTACAGGATAATTTTTTTGTTGGCGTGATTTTTGTAAATGCAACTATGTACTATATGTTTACAGTCATGGTTGACCTGGTGATTTATTAATGCGTCATTATGCTCATTTATTTGGCATTGTTTATTTAATTTATATAATATATATTTTTTATATGCATGTTTGTTTTTGGCCTTTTTGTTATGCTTATTAAGCAGGGTGACAACTAATTAGTCATCACATTTATATTAAATAAATCAATTGGAAAGTTCCACCGTTAATGACACATAGCACTCAATGTTTGGACACTTTTAATATTTTGATTTGATTATTTAATTTGCATAATGACACTGGATTTTTTTCAATGTGGATCACACAAAGAAGCAAAAGAGGGGAAACTTGTTAATTTTTATGCTAATGTCTCATATCATTTATTTGCTCTAGTGGTATGCCTGAAAAATGAGACTTTATTAAGTCACCCAAGTAGGAAGTTAATAGCAGTCTCCAAAGATTTTTCTAATCTTTTCTTTAGCACCATATGATCTTTGTTGAAATCCTCTTTGCATTAGCATTATTTATTTCGTATTTTAGATCACATAGTTTTTCTGTATATGCAAAATAACGTTTTTCATTATTCCTTTGGATTCTGTCGTGTGGTGTGCTCAAAAAATTGGTATGGTTCTATCTTTTGTACATTTTTCTAGATAGGTCAAATATTTTGTTTCTTTTTATTAATCAGACGTATTTATTGTAATAATTCCTCTGTTAGCATAAATTTTATTTTGGGAAAGCAAACCTTTTTGTACTTTGAGGCAACAGTTTAATCCTTTAGTTATCTTAAAAGTACACATGATTTGGAACTTTGTATTGCTAGAAATAAGTAATGAATCTTTTTTTTAGCCTCAAAAAAATATGAAAATTAATGAAATAAACATTCTTAAATTTTCAAGACGTCACACAATTCTCTGAGATGAATACTAAATTGTTCAAGGGATCTAATAATGTAATTATTTGTGAAACAATGCTCAGCATTTAATTCTCTTTTTGTTTACTAACAAGTTTTTTGGTTATAATAGAACATAAAGAATTATCAATTTAAACAAACTCAAAACTATTTCATATATTAGTTTCAAACAAACTGAACCACACGCAAAATTAAATCTATGTGGTTTGCACAGACAAATGATGCCATGGATTTGTATCACCAGAAATATGTAGCATATGTATGTTTCTTTCAAATGCAAAAAATTGAGATGAACAAAATAGGTAATATTTTCAAATATTCAAGTCGCCACACATTTTTATTAGATTTTTTCATGTAACAAGGTAGGCATATATAATTATTGAATTTTTATTATTTAACAAATTTTTTTGTAATAATCAAATCACTATCGATGCTGCATGACAACTAAAGCAAGTTATAATGGTTAAACTTTAAAACAGTAAATAACAACCTTAACATTTTCTATAATCGATTTAAAAGTTCATATTTTTTGATAAAAGACAAGTTCCACTCTTCATCAGAACAGTAGTTAGTGAGAATTGAGGTCCTCTGAAACTGGAGACCAAGTCTCACATACCAAAGTAAAGGGATTCTAAGATGGTCATATATAGTTAATTTGCTAGGGGAAATAATTTAAGAACAGTAAGTTGGGTTTTTTTTTCCTTAAGACTGGCATTTTATTGTGCTATACAAAAATTCCATCGCACCTTTTGCATGTGTTTGATCAAAAGATTTGGCGCCTTAATAAATTTTATGCAAATAATATATAGTTATTAATTACAGGAAAATGCCATCTTTCTATAGGGGAGTGGATTGGCTATACTGTTTTTAACGTCTGGATTTTTGTTGTTCTACACAGAAACGTCATCATTTCTTTTGCATGTTTTTGATCAAAAGCTCTGACGCCTCAATAGGTTTTATGTTAGTAATATAAATATTAATTTACCAAAATGTCATCTTTCCGTTTGCATGCTTATGATCAAAAGAGCTGATGTACTAATATATTAATCGATTTTGTTGAATCTGATATATACCCATTGTTTAGACTGGCTGTACATCTCTGTAATATCTTCTGATTTGCTCATCTAAAACTTATTTATTCATTTATTTTTTTGTTTTGCAGGTTGTATTGATGAGTGGGTTCAGCAGTGATATGTTGGATGAGCTGTGCTCTGATAAAACTTCTGATGACCGGTTAATCCATTTCAACAACATTTTAAGGTTTGCTATTCTTAAAAAGGATCGTTCATTTATGGCTATTGGGGGCCAATGGAAAGGTCCATTGGATGGCACTGATCCATCCATTGATGATTCTTCGCTGATCCAAACTGCTAGGAGGTTCTTATACTGTACCTTTTTTATGGATAATATTAAACTTTCCAGTGTTGCATTTATTGCTAGTCACGCTCATTTTCCTCTTGATAAAAATATGGTTCTTTTTGCAGGCATGTTCAAGATATAGCACAACTTGATTTACAAAATTGTCAGCACTGGAACCCTTTTCTCGAGGTTAATCTCTGTCTCCATCTTTTTTCTCATCTCTATGTGAAACTAGATTTTGATGCAACTAGCTTGATGTTTTAATTATATTGGATCTATTAGCATTAGACATTTTTTATCCCATATTGTTTTACTTTTTTCTGTTGCTTTTAGCATTAACGTTTGTTTTAGCAATTTGTTTTTATTTTCTCTATTGTTATTAGAAAAACTTTGTTAATATTTTTTAATATGTTGCATATTTCATTATATTGCATCAATATTGTTTATTAAGATTTGCTTTTGTATGTAAACCGCGTTTTTCTAGGTTAATTATTTTTTCTCTAATTTTAACATTTTTAATTATTGTCTTCTGTGCTCTTGAAAACATCGACATAGAAAAAATGTGGTGTTTTTTATTATTGATAACTTAGTGATTCTATGGACTATGATATTGACTTGGATTTCAATTTAAAGGTTGATGTGATGGAAGTGATGAGAGGTCAAATCATAACTTAGCATTGTTGATTGAATGATTATTAAAATGTAGTGTTTGTGTGCTTTAGATAGGATTGGGTGGGGGTACAAAATATTAGATTAGTTTTGTAGAGTTTATTCAATAAAGCTCTGAAGATAAACAATATCTTAATGAGAATTTAAATTGACATTTTAAAAACTGGCATAGGAATTTAATGATTTTCTTCATTTTTTTGGTTTTAGGAAGACTAATCGTTATAACAAATTGACCTTGGAGCTGTGTGATTAGTGAGTGCTTTCACCGGTGAATACACTTTGTTAGTATAAGCAAGTTTTTCAAGAAAATTTATCTAATAAAAATAGCATTAATGCAAGAAACAATAAACCTCCATTGGAAAAATTGTAGAGAATTTTAATGATATCCACTATTCTTTTTGGCTTAAGGTAGACTAATCAATTTTTAATATTGATCTTGCAGCTGTGATTTTTATCGTAGAGAGATGGAGAGAACTGGATGCTTGTTAAGTGAAGCGCATTAATGATATTTATTGTGAAAAATGATGGCTAATTTTAAATTATAAAATGGCTTACAATATTCTTGGAGAATCTTGTGGGAGAATATTATAATAATGATTTGTGGTGGAAGCATGCTTAAAAGTTGACGGGAAGATATCTTACATAAAGTATTTTTTATACCTGAACAATTAGAATTGTAAGTTAAATAGTTTGTGTTCACCATATTTTAAATACTATATTGGAGACAAGAAAATTGAAGGGGGTTTTGAGGCATCTTGTTATAATGTGAGACAGTTTGCAGAATTGTGCAAATTATAGAAGAGTTATTGGCTTTGCATCAGTTCTTATCTCTTTTTGTTAATTAGTGATGTTTTTATTGAACACGAGGAAGTGCCTTGGTTAATACTTCTTTTTGATGATAGTCTTTTTATTGAAATAATTAAAGAAAAGCAAAGCTCAAACTCTATGGATTACTACTCAAAAGCAAACGGTTTGCTTCAGTAGATACCGATTGGAATTTATGGAATGCAAGTTTAATCATAATAAATGTTATAATATTGTAAAACTGCAATTGAAGAACATTTTATCTAGAGTTTGAGCCTATGGTTCTGTCATGAAAAATACAAAGTAGATGTTTGTGTTATTAAACAGAATAAAGGCATGTTGGATGAAATTGATGAATGCGCTTTGGGCTTTTGCCGTGCAATTAGAATATCTCACTCAAATTCAAGACTATAGAATGGCTTCTACCATTGCTTGGATATAATGTTTGCCTGATAAGCTACATCATAGTAATAAAACTATTACCCGAAATGAAGTTGCCAATATGTGCGAGTATTGTATACATGAAGAATATACAAAATTAGTAAAGTCATAGTAAAGCCATAGTTTTAGTTGTATTAGATCACCTCGCCATGATAGTTTAGGTGAAAGATTTTGTTCATTGAAACAAAGGACGAGGAAGACCAAAAAAGAATATGGAAATAAACAGTTATGAACATATTTGGAGTGTAGGATAGAGTTGTTATTTGATTGAGCACAACAGAAACATATTATTAATCTAGCTGCCCACTTAAGGTTTGGCATTCGTATTGCTGTTGTTGGTTGCATACATACTCTTTAGTTTTATTGTTAACCTCATTAGTATTCTAGTGTAACGTGCCATATTAGCAAGTACTCTTTGATCGTTCATAAAAGCTCATATTATTTATTTAATGAAATGTCAAAATCTTGTGTTTGTATTCTTTTTTTCAAGCCGGGTGAATTGAATCAGCTTTAAAGCAGCGGGTTGTACATTCGTATTGCTGTTGTTGTTGGTTGCATACCTACTCTTTAGTTTTATTGTTAACCTCATTAGTATTCTAGTGTAACGTGCCATATTAATAAGTACTCTTTGATCGTTCATAAAAGGTTCATATTATTTATTTAATGAAATGTCAAAATCTTGTGTTTGTATTCTTTTTTTCAAGCCGGGTGAATTGAATCAGCTTTAAAGCAGCGGGTTGTACACTTAGTTTTAAAGTTGAAAAGTTTATTTGATCTGATTAAAATGGAGTTATATTTACTTGCTTTTGACAACCACATGTTTTTTTATGAAATATTATTGTGTCATAAGATGTTTTTGAATGACTTGGGCGATGTGGGTTCTTGCCATTTTCTAAATTATGTGATGTGCAATGAAATTACTATCAATGGTGTGTTCGCACACAGTATAAACTAGGCTTAAGTTTGTTATATTATGTTTATGCACATTTGACATATAAGCCCAGTATAAACTAAGCCTATAATGAATGTATCATTTTTAGTTTTTTCTCATTCTGAATCTCATTGAAACTTTTTTTTTGATCTGATTAAAGTGGAGTTTAGTTTACTTGCTTTTGAAAACTACACAAACATTTTATTTTCTTAAAAATTATCTTTTTTTGTTATAAGATGTTTTCAAGTGATCTAGATGATGTAGGTTTTTGCCAATAGTTTTGCATGGGATGACATCATAGTGCATGACTTCTTTCATGATATAGTTTGTGTTATGTTTATTCTTGAATATAAAAATTGTAGCATGTGTGATCAGTGTCAAAGGTTTTTTAACGCCCTTGGCGCTCAATTATGAACCCAAATCCCTAATTGTGCACAAATATCACTATTATCTAAGCACCAGTTATAAATATCAATAGATTATGTCGTTCAAGGCTTTCAGTGGGGTGGAAGGGCAACAATGCAACAACTAGGTATCAACAATACTGGATGGTGAGAGTTCGTAGAGAGGATAATCTATACTGGCAGGGTTCCATCATGGGGATAATTTCTCTCTTCCCAGATATTGTGAGCATGCCTAGTGTAGGGTGGCTGTTTTTTTTTCACTGCCATCTTATATCTTTGACACGATCCATTTTGGTTAAAAAAATATTTAAAAAGTTCTCAAATTGAAGGTTTACTACTTTCTGATCTAGAGTATGTTTTTTTGTACATTTTCCATTAAATTCATTAAATCCTGAATTCTATAAATAATCTTTGACTGCCAGTTCAGTTTCTGACCTCTCAAGTTTTTTGGTTTCTTGATATTTTGACAATAGAACTATACAGTTTCTTAGAGTGATAAATTTTCAAGGGATGACAACTTAGTGCATGACTTCTTCCAATGATATAGTTTATGTTTTGTTTAATCTTGAATAAAATAATTATAGCATGTGAGATCAGCGTCAAAGCTTTTTCTATCTTTTTTGGCGTTCAAATCTGAGCCCAAATCTCTAGTTGCGCTAAAATATCACCTTTACTTTAACACCAGTTATAAAAATCATTAGATTTTGTCGTTCAAGGCTTTCAGTGCTGGGGAGGAAGGGCAACAATGCAGCAATAAGGCTGGATGGTGAGAGCTTGTAGGGAGGACAGTGTATAGGGCGGGAAGGGTTTCATCAAGGAAAATTTTTTCTTCCCAGATATCATGAGCATGCCAAGTTTAGGGTGGATGTTTTTCTTTCACTGCCATCTAATATCTTTGACACAAATAGCTTTGGCTTAAGAGAAATGTTTCAAGAATTAACAAAAAGGGGTTTACCATTTTCTGATCCAGAGCTATGTTTTATTTGTATATTTTTCATTAAATCCTGTTCTCTATAAATAATATTTGACTGGATACTCAGTTTTGAACCTCCCAAGTCTTTGGCTTCTTGATACTTCGACAACAGAATAGTGTTGTTTTGTATATTAGCTTCTTGGGATCACTTTTGCGATTGATGCAGCTATTTGAATTTGTGATTGGATGCTACCATGAAAATGCTGTTTTTTGGAACCTTTTTACCTGTATTTATACAATGAAATTTTAGATGCTTTCTGATTTGAAGTGTTATTTGCAGATACACTATAACAGAACAGGTGATGATGGACTATCTAGTTATAAAGAAATCACAGTTTTGTTTGTGCCGGACCTATTGGAATGCCTACCTACACTGGATTCTTGGCGATCTAGGTGGCTTGCTCACAAGAAGGAGATTACAGAGAGGGAGAAGCGACTAGCTTTAAAGAAAGAGAAGGTTTTGAATCTTTTTCTTAAAAGTGATTTCAAGTTTTTTAGTTACTCAAGGAGTCATATTAATTGAAGTTTTTGATTATGCTAACATTTATTTTTTCTGTAGAAATCAAATGAAAAAGAGTCTGCAGAAGGTACGCCTTTGTTGCACGCTGCTTCATTTATTGATTTCTGTGGATTTATTCATATGAGCAAGGCAAAACTGTCATTTGTATATATATATATATATTTATATTTATATTTATATTTATTTATCTAGGTGAACATGTTTTTAGCAAGTCTAAAAAAGTTGCTTCGAGTACAAAATCTGGAAAAGTTGATGAGAAAACAAAAGATGACGATAAGAGAAGCAAAGTGGAGGAGCCTATGGCTGATGGAGATGATTCCAAGGATGAAAGTCATCAGAAAGCGAAAATACTTGAGTCAGCTGAAATTCCTGCTGAAAAGCTTGATGAAGCAATGGCTACTACAGATACAACCGATGAGAAGAAAGGGATTGATCTGTCTCCCACTGATACAACAGTTGAAGTGAAGAAGCCGTTAAGGAAGAAGATTATCAGGAAGGTTGTCAAAGGAAAGGCTACTGATGAAACTGTTATCAAACCTGATGAAGACATGGCTGTAAAGACTACTGAAAATAAACAAACTGACCAAGAAATTGCTATTCAAATTAATGACAGCTCTGCTGAACCTGAGAAAGCAAAGACAATTGTGAGAAAAAGAATTGTGAAAAAAATTACTTCTGGGAAATCTTCTCAGCAGGAAGAAGAGAAAGATGCTGAGAAGAAATCTGTGCAGGATGTGAAGGATCAGACCGCTGGTGCTGCGCTATCGACAACGGAGGACAAAGTTACTGGGCAGACATCTGAAGCTGTGACTACTGGAAAAAAACGAATTATTAGACGAGTGATTAAGAAAAAGGTTTCAACCACTGAAAATAAACCTTTAGTTTCCCAGACAAAAGATTGTGTGCAAGCAGAGAGTAATACTTCGGTGCTGAAAACCGTCCAAGAGGAAGATTTACCAACAGTAAAAGAAGAACCAAACATGACAGAACCTACGGAAATTAAGATTAAAGAGGAGGCCAAAAAGTTGACGGTTGATAATGATAGCACTTCTGAAAGGAAAACAAATGAGGCAAAGGATGACAAAAAGGTGACAAAAGTTGACAAAGTCCCTAAAACTGAAAAGCGTGCAAACACTGAACTCCAGACCCCAAAACACAAGGACTCTGAGAAAGATTTACGTAGTGCCAAAGGAGAAGGATCAAAACAGGACAAGGAAAAGAATAAGAATGGCAAGGATAAAGATGCTAAGAATGAAGCAAGGAGCAAATCTGCTAAAGATTCAAAGGAAAAAGGAAAGCCTGATGAACCCCCTAAACAACCTGGTTTGTTTCTACAGACCAAGCGGACCAAGGGATCAAAGGTATTTAAATTGTATTGAAACTGCAAAAAATTTTAAAGATAAAAAGTTTGTGTTATCTGATAAACTTATTTGGATTTTTTCCACAGATTCGTTCACTGTCCCTTTCTTTGGCTGGTCTTTTGGAGTATAATGATAAAGACATTGAAGAGTCAACATTTGAGGTTTTTGGTTTACCTTTTATGTTTTTCATTTCCAAATCCGATTGATGAATTTGATATACACTTGTAGCACTACTGTAATGATTTGATTTTCTTAAAGTTCATTTCTTACTCTTGTATCCCTTGGTTATGTTGTTTCGCAGCTGTCGTTATTTGCTGAGACATTCAATGAAATGCTGCAATATCAAATGGGATGCCGTCTTCTGTTTTTCCTAGAGGTGGTGCATTAATTATTTTGGTTATATGCTTTGCTTGAACGAATTAGCATGTAATGAATTCTTTTTATATTTTCAGAAACTACGGAAAAGGTTCGTTAAACACAAGCAACGCAAGAGACAAAGAGAAGCTAAGAATGACAAAGAAAGTGAAGCAGATGTAGCCTCAACAAAGCGCTCAAAGATTGGTGACGATAAGTCTAAAGAGAAGGAACCCCTCAAACCCGAACCACAAGGTTCTGTTGATCAAAATCACATGGAAAACAATGAAGAGAAAGAAGATGAAACTGAAGGTGCTAAATCTGATCTAGACAAGAAGTCAGAAGGCGATGCATATGAGCAAGAAGAAGAAATGGAAGAAATGTATGAAGAGTATGATGAGGCGGAGGAAGCAGCAACTGAGGGTGACACAGCTCCCGAGGTACTTAGCTATCCGGATTATGTATTGTCATATAAATTAATATTCTTTACTAAATTTAAGAGACTTCAAGGCTGGTGAAGGCGCCACTGTAACTGTTGCTGGAAACTCTAAACCCGAGGTGCCAACAGCGGATGAGCAAAGCAAGGAAAGCAAGAATGAAAAGACGGAAAATGCTGAATCAAATGATGAACAGTGCAATGGCAATTCAAGCAAGGACGGTAAGGAGCAACAGCTGCAGCCAGTGCCTTTGAAAGAAAAGCCCGAGTCTGCAAAGGAGGAGTTTGTTGATAAGGAACTTCTGCAGGTAACTAGTATATGATGTTTTGCATTCATGCTCTTGCCTCAATTTTATTTTTATGATTTTATACAATTTCTTTATTGGATGTGCAGGCTTTCCGATTCTTCGATTATAATAAAGTCGGATACATCAAGGTAAATGAATTCTCCCTTGCTTTCTATCAAACTTTATTTGTTTTTATACTGGTTGGGTGGTTATATTGTTGTTTGCAGATGGACGATTTGAGGTGTTTGCTTCACAATCTAGGAAAATTTCTTTCTCATCGGGATATTAAGGTTATTAGTTCATTCTGCACCATTTCTTTTATTTTTCTTAAATTAAAACGTCTTTTAATAATATTTATTTGCTGGGCGAATTGCAGGAAATGGTACAGAGCGCATTGTATGAAAGCAGTTCTGCCAGAGATGACCGGATTTTCTACAAGAAGCTTGTGAGGATTAGAGACATATGATATCATCCATCCATCTTCAATGTAGACTTTCTGCTTTTTTGGTGATCTTTGGTCTAGACTTTTGTATTTTTACATTCCGAGGGTTGAAAACTTTTATGTAATTCTCATGCTAGCATGAGCAAGGATTCTGGTCGATGTTTCAGTTAGTTACCCGTTGATATTTTTATTATATGGCATCCATTTTTTTGATAATTAAAGTTTGCTTCAATAATTTGTTTAAAATTTAGATAATCCCGTGTTTTAAAGCTTTTACAAATCATTCCTGTTTCTCCCTTTTATTAAGAGTGAATTTATGCTTATATATATTAGGTATAGTGTCAATTTTTCTCCTGAATTCACTTTTGTATGGAAGAAGTGTTGTAGGCAAAGTCTATATATAATATGGTATTTATATTAATTAAAAGTTCAAGTTGTCATTTGCGATGCATTATGTAATTAGTTAAGCCAAATTTCAGAAACTAAAATGTAAAATGCAGATGTAATGTTGCAAGTAAAGGGCATCCTTCGCATTCTCTAACAAAGGGCACAAAATCTTTCAAGTCATTAGAATTACATACAGCAGAGGTACTCAGAGCAGTCCCAGCAGTGCTGCTAAGAGAACTATGCATGTGGAAGGTGCACTGTGCTTTGCGTGTGCTTTGCTTGTGATTGGCTCAGCCAGCATATTTCCTGATGCACTACCACCGCCCCCTGCATATAAGTAGAATAAAATGTAAGTGGTATCGAGATGTTGTGATGCCATCTTTTCTTTTATTGCAAGTATCATGGATGGGCTCACTTATAGTGGTGTTGGGCTTGCTGCCTGTGCTTATAGTGGTGTTGGGCTTGCTGCCTGTGCTGCTGCTGCTGCTGCTGGTACTGAATCTTCTTCCTCCGCAGGACATGTTGAAAATGGACTGGACTCCTTTCATCATCCCTGGGCCATAGGATCTGAAGTTCGAGAAGACGGCTTCCGCGCAGTCTAGGGAAATCATCATCTGCCCGTAGCAGGCGCTGTTGCAGAAGCGGTTTGTTGCGTTCAACGATGCTATCCCGTTTTGCATCCATCTTACGCACCTGCTTGTCACCTGCATTGATAGGTTTTGAATGTCGGTAGGATTGATCAGGTTAATCATCTTTCTATATTGTATGAAACTAGGTTGTAGTTTGCACTATAAATGTTTCATAAATTAGCCCAACTTAAGGTAAGTAATTTAGGTTATTTAAAATCAAACAAAACCTTAGAAGATTAAGTTAAGCTAGTTAAGTTAATCCAGAGAAAACTTATGACAGGCTAACTTGATCATGGTTTTTTGAATTTGGCTAGTTTAACATAGGCTATCATAATTCATCGAGCAAGTTAATGTCTGTATACGACGACCAAAAGCTAACTTTGATAATTAAATGTTTGTAATAGTTTATAATCATAATTTTGATAAGCGAATAATATATATTAGCTTTAAGGCCTTTAATGATGATAAAGCATTGAAAAGATATTATTGAGAGCATTGCAGTTGCTTTGAAATGAGCTACTTACGGTCTGGTTATTGAAGCAGAGCGCAGCCTGGGCAACAATTTGGACTGACTGCACCTGCTGAGCTGCACCGTTCAAAACGTATTAGCTTTTATCGTAAATAACTTGCATAAAAAATATCGCACACCTTTGCAGCAGCAATTTGCTAACGAGAAGAAGAGACAAGAGGCGATGAGCAATCGCCTGAGGAAGAGCTGAGGATGCATTCTTGTAAAAGCTCTGTTTTTTTAATGGAATCTTAAACTGCAGGGCACATTCGCCCATTTATATGCTTAATCTGCAAATAATTATACAGTTCAGAGGTTCTGTGGTAGTTAAGGTGGTTATTTCATTAACGCCACAGCTACGTGTCCTGTTTGGTGCACAACAATCACCAACTTTTCACTTGTTCGTATTTTATGAATGTTTATATCTAGGAACTGTTTTCGTTATTTGAGGAATGCATTTTTCAAGATTTGTATGCTTTATGCACATCATGTTGTATTGCCCAGCAGCCTCTTGGGTTACTGTCTTGTAAAAGCTCTGTATAGTATTTCTAAATAAAATTCAATTAATCGTATTCATTTTTTATGTACAACTTACTAAATAATATAAATTCTAATCATCGGAGAGTTGAATAATAATTTTCTTTTAAATGGGAAAATGGGTTCGGATTTGGGCAGCAGATATAACCAAATCCGATATATTCATTTTATATCACAACAAAATATATTAGGTGTGGGGTATGAAATGAGGCTGCTTTTATTGACTCTTATTCCAACTACTGCATACAAGTACTTTGTTGACCATTTTGGTTACCTATGCTCACTTGTTTGTTTTTCCAGTTTATTACACAGTAATTAAAGCATGGCTTACTAAAAATCATATCATTCAATAACCATTTACAGTCTTCAAATTAATTACTAAAGTAAGAATTTGAGTGAGTTGAAAAAAAATTGAGGTGAATATTTTTTTGTGATGTAGAACACAACCTCGAATGATGGCTTCCAGTCGAGTCCCTTAACTGTTCGGCTGACTTGGTGATTTTTAGTTTGAAAGTTATTTTTTTTAATATTTAAAAAAGTTATGTTAAATTTGTAAAATATTATTAAATTGAATGTAAAATTCTTTTATATTATTATCATTTTCTTAAAAAAAAATCATGTCTTAATATCCAACAAGGCAGTTTGGCACTTTTTAATCAATTAATATTGAGAAAAGTGAATGATTGTGTGTTAATTTAGGTAGTTAAAGAGGAGAGCCGTCACATTAATAGAAGGTTCGATCTAGAAAATCTTAGTTATGACTCCATCAGAAGGTGTTGGCTCTAGTCATGATCAATTGCATTTAACATGCAGAGAGGTTTATTTAAGGCTTATGGAATCAATCAATGTCCAACTTACTCTTTCTTCTAAAAATTACACATATAGCTAACCTGAATGAAAAAGTAAGACTATTGGAAGATAATTCACATTAGTGCTTGTCTTTACTGCTTTAAGAAAACAGGAACGAGAAGAGAGAGAGCAAACACATGATTACAAGCCCTCACATAGCTTTCCAACTCTTTTCTACCATTTTAATGCAGGCTAAATATCTTCTTAAAATAATGTGGAGGTTCTAAAGTTTTTCTAATATATTTCAATTGCATCTTGATTAAGTATGAAAATAATATGCAAAGGATTTTCTCCAAAATCACACAAAACATGTATAAAACCTGCACCAATTTGTGCAAAATCTGATCTGTCTATGACTTAGCAGCAAACCTTTAAAATTTATGGTGACTTGCTAACTCAAAGTCCCCAAAATTTGCTCTCAAGTACTAAATGGAGCCAAGGCTTTACAGTAGCTGTTATGGTTAGCAGCTTCTTGTTAAGAGCCTTTTTTTTATAAAAGTGGCTCAAAAGACTTGTATATGGATTATATAGAAAAATGATTAAAGCTTTTTAGCAAAATGGAGTTCCTCCTCTCTCTTTTTTGGCCAATTGAAGCGCTCTCTGTTGTGCTTTTGGCTCCAGTTTAACTGCATACCATTGCCTCTTCTATCTCCTGATTGTGTCAGATTGTTTATCGATTTTATAAAGTAATATTCTTGATCATCAAGAAGAAGCAAACCTACTGCAACTGCATCAACTATGTTTTGAATTTTAATGTTTTATAAATCTCTTAATCTTTTTGATTGTGTCAATACTTCTAAAATGCGATCTTATATGATTTTTGTTCAATCCATTCAATTTTGCATATTCAAAGTATCAAAAACTGTGATTACAACTCATTGAAGAGCGTCCCGAAGGGTGTACATCTCCCATTCCTCGGTCGTCATCAGCTACAATTGGAATCGCTCTTTTTAATGCACAAGGCTTAATCTTTTGAAAGTTACTGTCTGCCTGTTGTCACATTTGTGCTAAGTTATGAATAGGAAAGTTTCTCCCTCCATTTCTTCAAATCTCCTAACTTGAGGTTGCTATTTTTTTGTGCAAATAGTCTTAGGAATGAATTCTACAGCCCCCATGCAAATCTTAGTCCCCCAGTCCTCCACAGAACACCGTTTGAAACGCCTCGTCGAGCCGCGTCGGAAACGCACCGGAGGGTCGTCGGAAACACGCCGGAGGGGCGTCGGAAACGCGCCGGAGGGGCGTCGGAACCAAATAGCATTTTTTATTCACTGAGCAGATAGTTTAAAACAACACTGGGAGGAAAGAATATAGGTAAAAGGGGAAAGAAAACAAGCAATCTCCATGCAAATATCTTACTATGATTGATAGGATATTAAACAGAGAGGGCAAAAGAAAGCACAACTGAAAATAGCTCACTCGTCTTCCTGGCTGCGGAGCCTAGCGAGCCTGTTGGTGACCACTATGTCAAGCTGTGCGTTCTCTCCACGACCTCCTTGCGCTTCCCGGTCGAGACATTGTGCGCAATCTCCGCGCAGCAGGTCCTGAACGGGCGGCGGTTTTTAACAGGTTTTGGCTCTGATGAAAATAAATTAATAATTACAGCGAAGGTTCTGAATTAAAGCTAAGAGAAAGAAAAAAATGATTAATTATAGGACAAATTAATTCTCTAAGAAACCACACAGAAAATTCTAGCTCTCAGCACAAGAAAAAAGGTTCCATGCTCGCAGATGCAGCGATGTCTTCCAAAGAAACTGAAATAAGCTTAAAAAAACAGCAAATCCTCCGGTAATAATAATAACATAACTTTGAGACAAAAACTGAGGCGAGAAACAGCATTGTTCCCCCGAGCATTGCATTCGTCACATTCAGCCGAACAACAATGGAGGCAGAAGAAAATTTCGAAGCAGCAGCCGACATATCAAACATAATTCTAGAGTTGCTGCATTATAAGAAAACGAATTAAAGCACAAGCCATTGTTTAGAAGAAGCCTCCGACCGAAATTGAATATGAGCAATCTGCACTGAAAAATTGAATCTTGGTGCTATATTCAGAAAGTTAAAATCTGCATTCACCAAGAGTAGAACCTCTGCACAAGCACGCACAGACAGCTTTCAAGATATAAGTAACACAAATCAAAAGCCAAAATCAGCAAGCAAAAGCCACCGTAAACCTCTAAAAGAAATTTCCTTCAGAATACAGGGTTTGATTCTTTCCACCGCATCAAAATCCTTATTTGTCAAACCATAGTTAGGCAGATACCAAGATTTAGCAATGGCTTTCAGTTGAGAGGCCGAAAACGAACCATTTAAATGAGTCTTAAATCTTATATATTTCTTTCATTCCATAAGTTGTAAACTACCACCCCCACCACAAGGAGGTAAAGCCTATTTCCCCATTTACCAAATTTTCTTTGAGCATCATAAAATGGCAACTAGGAGGAAGAAGTCATCTAGTGTCGAAAGATAATGTTGCTTTATGTACTTCATACGAATAATTACAGCTAAAGAAGAGGTCAGCCTGTTCTTTTTTTTGTAGAAAATATAAAGTACATGTTTGATCAATATGAATACAAATTGACTCAAAATTATCAGTCATTTTTAATGCATTTTGGAACACTTTCCAAATGACACAAAATTATCTTATAACCCTTAAATCAATTCGGAGAAGTTCCCATTGCTGCCATAGGGTAAATAAGGGAATTCTTAAAAGACACTTTATGAAAGTTGGAAATGATGAGGAAATGGTTCATCCAATATTTAAAGAAGCACTGTAACTAGTCATCCTTCATTTGGTAAGAAATGAGCTGCCTGTTAAAGCTTTCCAAATAATCATCATTTTATACTAATGAGTAAGACATTGTGAGAATATAGCTTGAGCTACCTTTGTTTTAGGCTAATAAATAATTTCCAAGAAATGACTTGTCATTTTTTCTTCATGGTGCCAAAATTAAGGAATCTAGCACAAACATAATTAATTTTATTGAGAACAACTTTTGGGATATGAACACTCTTGAACAAGTAGAGCAAATGATTCTAGGGGGAGAATTTAAGAAATTTCACTCTACCAGCATAGCTTAGTCTGATGAGACCAACTAGCAGTTTATGAATTTTCTCTAATAGCAGTTTGCATAACTCCATAGAAATTTTGGAGTCATGGACAAGAAGACCCAAATATTTAGTTAGAAATTCTTTTATGTTAATATTGATGAAAGAAAAAATGTAGACTTATTCATCACTCATCTAGAAGAATAAATTACAGTCTTTTCATCATTGATTTTCATACTCGAAACGTCAGAAAATTTTATACAACTGTGTTTAAAAATTAATATATTATGGGAGTAGTTTCACCAAAGATAAGAATGACATCATCAAATAATAAGTGCAAGCAATACAAAGAAGAAAGCCATAGAGGAGTAAAGTTTTGAGAATTGCAAGCCTCTTCAATCATATCCGATAAATTATTGAAGAAATGGAGATAATAATTAACTAGCTTATGTGGAATACCCACTTTAAGAAGCCTTCCAATGATTAAATTCCTATTAACCATATCAAATGTGCTTTAAAGTTCAAATTTAAGATATAAAACAACCTTTTTTATATAGTTGAAGTACTGGAAAGCATGATTAGTGATAATACTTTTATCAGCAAAGGATCTCCCTTTGATAAAATTGGCTTGAGCTGCATTTATACTTTTCGGAAGAACTATAGAGAGTCAACCAACAATCAAATTTGCAATAGCTTTGTAGATAGACTATTACATAAGGAAATAGGTCTATAATCAGGATTGAATTTGTATTTGTAATTTTGGGAATGAGAGCTACCACCTCATGTGAAAGCTTCCTAGGCATTTTCACATTTTCAAAGAAAGTTTAAATGGTTTGCAAAATCGAAGGCATCTTTCCAAGAAGACTGATAAAAGTATGCGTTAAAATCGTTCGATTCTAGAGAAGCGTTTTTGTCAAAGCTAAATAATACTTTCTTGTATTTTGAATAGAGAACATTTTAGTAAGAGCTAGTATAGTATCAACATTGATAGTATTTAAACAAGGGCCATTATCCAGAGAATAAGTACAATTAATATTGTATAACTTGGAGAAATAATTGATAGCATGGTTCGTAAGTGGGACATTAGAAGGGGAGAAAATAATCTAGTTATGATTTCGCCTCCAATTCATATGAGAATATAAAAAATTTAGATCATTTTTATCTTAAAATAACCAGTGCACCTTGGCATGTTGAGCAGCCTAAGAAGCCTCATGCTTGAATTCCATGAAAAGTGCACGATCGATATGAAACAACATCTTCGTGAGATAGAGGTCGCAAGTATTAAAGTCCAATTCAGCAATGATGTCAGCATATACAATTTTCAAGGAGGCAATGGTGCTACTTGTAGTCTTAGCATGAATGTGATCAAAAGTTCTAAGCTTGTGCTTGGTTGCTTTACAAAATTGAAATAAGGCAAATAAGGGATCATCGAGCACATTAGCAGTATAAATTATTCCAACAAGATTTCTATAACCTGGAAGAGTGGCCCAATAATTTTTTAAGCAAAGTCTTCTATTTCTGAAATGAACATTAGAATCTACATGAAGCAGGAGGGGTGAGTGATCTGAAGTGCTAGGAGGCAACACCTTGTAGTAGGAATCAGATATATAAAATTTGAACCCACCGTCTGAAAATCAAGAAGATTAGCATTATTGATAAAGGAACTGAAAGCTTCCAGCAGACTATACTGTAAAGTAGAGCCACCCACAAATGAAGTCTTCAAGAATAACTCAGGGACCATCTACAGATATGTATTTTTAAAATAATGAAGATTTTCTTATAAAGTTAATATATGCCATCAAATATCTCTTTTACTTTTTATTATTTAATTTTATCTCATTTTATTATTTATTAATGAACATTTTTTAACATTTTCCCATACAACTTATATTTATACAAGTATTGCTATATTTGCACACTAGTATACACCAAAATATATAGATGATATATTAATTCAATGTGTAAGTAGATTATTGGTTGAATACACTTTTTGATAAGACCTATATACAAAAATTACAAATTTTTTTTTTCTAATTGATATTGAATATTTTTTGATGTATATTCGTATGTAACTATAATTCCTATTTATACAGTCGCATAGCAAAATAACTTATTCAATGCTCGATTTATTATATTAAAAAATATGTGTTTCAAATATTTTATTCTGCTTTTTAAAATATAAAATTTATATATAAATTCATTTAATTATTATTTTGTATTTATAGTATTTATGAAGAAATTGAAGCAAAATAGAACACACAGTGCATCGTTCAAATCCATTATAGTCGATGCGAAGGCTCAGATCATGGCTTGCACGTTCGCATAGAAAGAAATAGCTGGAAATAGCGATCTAGTTGAAGCAGCACCACATGTCTCAGAAGCGCTTCTTCCGCGGAATTCTGAACATAAATCATCGATCACCACAGCCATGACATGATAATCCACGCATTGCGATTTGTTATTCATTAAGTTTCCTTCTCTTATTGCTTTCGAGAATTTGCTGCTGTTTCAAGGGAGGAAATCAGAGCAGAGTTGAATCACTCAACCCATCGTCGGGAAGCCTTGTTCATCGTTCCCAAGAAAATGGAGGTAATTAACTTATTCGATCGCCGTCTTTGTGATTTCGGCTTCGCATGTCCTGGCAATATTCTGAAGTTTTGAGTTTTTTTTTTTTTATGTCGATTTTGCTGTTACAGGGTGCGCGCCGCGTCGTCTTCGATGCCGTGAAGGAGATGCAATCCCCGCGCTTCCGCGCCATTATGCGCGCCACAAGTGGCCGTCGGAAGCGGTCTCCCATCGATGTCAAGAGCTTCTCCCACGAATTGAGCTCCAAGGGCGCCAGTTCTTTGCCATTTCGCAAGCTTCGCGGCCTCTCAAGTCCCGAGGTATAATGCTGCAGAGGGATATCTTTTTGTTTTCCTTTTTTAATTTCGTATCTTCTCCTAATTGCTCGCCTCGTCTTACATTTCATTGCAGGATGTAATGGTGGTAATCAAATCCAAGTTTAAACATCTTAAAGAGGAGGTGAACGCAGAGTTGGGTGTGTTCGCTGGGGATTTGGTTGGAATTCTTGACAAAACGACGGAGGAGCGTCCGGAGTGGAGGGAACTTATAGAGGATCTTCTCGTTATCTCCCAGAAATGCGCGGAGATGTCACCGGACGAGTTCTGGATCAAATGCGAAGGGATAGTTCAGAACCTAGACGATCGAAGGCAGGAGCTTCCCATGGGAACCCTTAAGCAAGTGCACACTCGAATCCTCTTCATCCTCACGAGATGTACCCGCCTAGTGCAATTTCAGAAGGAGGGTGCTTACGGCGAGGAGGAGCACGCTCTTGGCCTCCACCAGTTCAGTGACCTTGGATTTTATCCTGATCAGACTGATTCTGGGCAAGCTCTTAAGAACCAGATAACTGCCAAGGACATCATGGAGAAGCTCATGAGGGCAAAAATTCAGGAGAAAAGGCTCAAATTGTCCCCCACGAGTAGGGATAGAATATCTTCTTGGAAGAAGCTTCCCTCTGCTGCGGAGAAGAATCAGAAGAAGGGCGGAGAAGAGGATATTGCTTCCAGGTTGAAAAAGGCGCCTTCATTGCAGGGGCAGGAAAAAGCAGAGCTTGTCTTTGATGAGAAAGTAGAAGCTTTTAAAACCTCTGAGAAGCCAACTAAATGCTCAGGTGATACAACTATTCAGGGTGAGAGACCTGATGGGATTCTTGATGGCAAAAAGGTGATGATATGCCGCATTTGTGATTTTGAGATACCGACAATGCATGCTGAAGGGCACTTCAAAGTATGTAACATCGCTGATAGATGCGACTGCAAGGGATTAACGGTTGATGAACGGCTTTTGAGAATTGCAGAAGTTCTAGAGAAAATTATCGATCAGTGCAATCCAAAAGAGCGCGAAGACGTTTCTAAAGCTAGATATTCCTGCCAGATTGGAGAGTTTCATGAGCCAAGCTTTACTAGAAACAACTATTGTCACTCTACCGATATTGGACAGCTCCTTCCAAATTCATCTACTGTGAGTGATATTGATATTTTGGGATCTAGCGCGGGTATGCATGATCCGGGGATCTTGGCATCTTCATCTGGGAGCATAAGCCCTCAATCGCCTTTGGTGACACCTCGAATCAGCCAACTTAATTTGCTCTTGATTGTCAAGAGCTTAGTTCTTGAGCTTGAGAATTTTCAACAGGTTTCTTTTATTTTTGATGTCATTTTACATGAGCTTGTATAGTTTTCTGACCACACAATTAGTTCACTATGATTGATCAATTAATTGCTGTGTTCTCATATACTTATTAATGTATATGTATGGGACAAAATGTTTCCTAAGTAGTGCTGAGTGATTATTTCAATTTTACCATTTGAATGCTTTAAATTAGTTGTACAGTAGGATTGGAGTTACTCTACAGTAGTTACTAAATCTAGCTAGGTTAACTAATCTAGTATGTCTTCATAGTTATTGATGTCTCGTTTTTGTAGTGGAGTCATGATAAAATGGCTTGCACAGAATATCCAGTTTATGTTTTTCTACGCGTTAATTTATTATCCTCACTTGCGTGCAATAAATTTGTTAGTTTTATATTTAATTTAGATTACTATCTTGCTAGTTAAATCATAAGCCACATGTAATTGTTGATATAAGGATCATAGCAAGCAATCTATTTTTAATCGAATCATTATAAGATTCTTTTGTCCATTTGTCAATGGCAGTTAGAAACAGTTTTATTTTATTTATCATTTTTATTTCATTTAATTAAAATACAATAATGTTAGAAACATGGTCATCTTGTTAGATCATAATCAATGCCTTTGGTGTCTCTAATTATATACTAGTTAATTATGTGGAAGTTAAGGAGCATTATCTTCTCTAACGCGCACAATAGCAAGAATGCCAACAAACAAAATTCATAAAGTCAAACAAAATACCAAGGAATCGGTGGATTTACAACTTTTTGTGCTAATATACATACATCTATTGTGGGGACCCGTTGCCGGACTATCATGAGCTAAACCAACATCAGGAGTAATTTAAAAGAAATAACATATAATCACCAAATATAACTCATTCAATTGTGGATTAAAAGTACATCAGAGATTTAGTCTTGATCATAAGGATTTTAAATATTACAAACTTAATAATAAATAAAAGTAGAAGCAAAACAGTAGATAGCAGTAAATGTAGCAATCTTTAGTTCTTACGACCTTTCATTTTAGGATTCTTATGAACTTCTGATCTGGACAAGTTTCAAAAGTGAGGACATTTGAATACCGGTTAGTTATTAGACTAAGCATCGTATATTGTCAAAATCTATTGCTATTTAATAAGCTTTATAGAATAATAAAGAGCTTTACAATTTATTCATGCAAAACCTGATTCAGCTGCAATAAGATTCAAACATAAGAGAATTTCTTATCACAAAAAGAAATATAAAATTTTCATATTTGATATCTAGTGCGAACATATAATTTTGTTGGACAAGTACAAAATTGAGAAAAATGTGAGTTCAAATTTGGTGTTATATAATAATTCCATCTTCCTTCTATACCTTCCCCATCAAAGACTTGCCAGTATAGGCTTCTTATGACTCGATATCAGATAGTCCCGCCCTAATAATGTAGTTGTTTAATGAGACTAAAATATATATCAATAGTGAATTCGTGCAACATAGTTATATAAACTTCTTCAAATATCATTTTATGCGACATTCAAAAATAAATGTGCAAAGCTGAACATAAAAAGCATATAAAATAAGAATAAATAAAGATATTTGGTACCTTAGTAGTTCAAAAAGTTCAAAAGCTGGTTTGATGCTTGATCAAATATTTTCTCAATAGCTTCCATGGGCTAATGGGAGTACTAGGGCACCTGGAGGAACTCCGACGGTCGTCGGTGGCGTGGGGCGGCTGAAGGGAGAGGGTGACAGCTCGATCTTGGAGAACGGCTTGGAGAGGGTGTGAGGTTTGCTGAGGGGAGTTGGGGGTATTTATAATTCAGCCCAGCTAGTTCCCCGACCGCTAAGGCGACGTAGGCCGACGACTGGGCTAGGGTTTAGGCTCTATGGTTTGGGACTGCTGCTAAGGGCAGTCGGGGCTGAAGGGAGGAGGGTGACAGCTCGGGTTGGATCTTGGAGAATGGCTTGGAGAAGGTGTGAGGTTTGTTGAGGGGGGTTGGGGGTATTTATAGCTCAGCCTAGCCAGTTCCCCGACCGCCGAGACGGCGTAGGCCAACGGCTGGGCTAGGGTTTAGGCTCTATGGTTGGGAGCTGCTGCTAAGGACAGTCGGGGCTCACTTGTGTGCTTAATGGGCCATATGGGTCTGCGCTGTCGAGCTGGCAACCGTGTGGCCCTCTTCGTGGCGGCCAGATGTACAAAGTAGCGCGACAGTGACTGGCTGTCATGGTCGAGGGGGAAGCACAAGAAAAGATCATGGCCGTCGGATCCAGTGCTTGGATCCGGCGGCCTGATCTGATATGCAGTTCAAGATTAAGTGTGGACCATTGTATTCAATTTAAAGTCTAACCGACAGTCGTGATGGAGCTGTTCCGCTCGTTGCACGGGATCCCTGCCACGAAAGCCAGAGGGATCTGGGCCATTGGATGGGTTGATCCAATGGTCACCAAGGCGTTGAAGGGCGGGCTAGCAATCCGCGCCCACAGTGGATCGCCTGTCGTTTAATTAAAAGAAAATTTTAATTAACAAAAATTTAATTTAATTAATTACAAATGTATTTTGCTTTTTTTTCCCTCTGTTTTGTGTTTGAAAATATGAAACATTCACCCGTTGCTAATTTAAGGGTGAAGAATTAAAAATATTATTATTTATGCGATTCGAGATCAAATTATTTTTCTCATTTATTTAATAATAAAAATAAATAAAATAATAAAAAATGTTTTCTTTTCAAATTTCTTGGGGAGTGTTTTAACAAAAGCATTAGGTCCTTAAATGATTTACTTATGTTCAAATTGATTTCGTAACGACGCGGGTCGTTAACCTTCCCTACTTAAAAATGATGTCGTCATCGACATCATGAGCATATAATTTACAAACTGGGGGAGAGCTCCTTACCTTATGCGAGGAATAGACTTGGGTATTTTGCTCTCATGGAATTTTCCATTTCCCAAGTGACTTCTTTTGCTGATGAATTTTTTCCACTGGACCCTTATGCGGTTGTCTGAACCTAAGATTTTGAGAGGTTCCTCTTTGAAGGTTAGATCAGGTTGGAGTGTGATAGACGGAATGGATATTTGCTGAGAGGGTTTTAATAGACACTTCTGCAGTGAAGCCGTGGAAAACGTTATGAATAACTGCAAAATTTTCGGGAAGTTGGAGCTATCGCCTCGAAAGGTCCGATGTATCTAGGACTTAGCTTTCCTGACATGCTGAATCTGTGGACTCTTCTCATCGAGCTAACTTTCAAATATGCATGATCCCCTACTTGGAATTATAATGAACAATGCTTATTTTCATGATATTTCTTTTGTCTATCTTGTGCTGCCATAATTCATTGCTTGATGAGGTGGGCTTTTCTATTGGTTTCAGTGATTAGCTCTGATCCGTAAAGTTGTACTTCTCCCACTTATGCCCATGCTAGTGGGGTGCTACATCTTTTTTTGTATTACGCTTTATATTGAATATATTCGACAAACCCTATGGGCCTTTCTCTTTATTAGAATAGTAGGCTCACAATTCAAATCACAGTGCCATTCCAATGCTGGCTTCGGTGGCTGTTGTTGTAAGCAAATTTCACCAGTGGAAGGTGCTCCTCCCACCCTCCTCCAAAGTTTAGAATGCATAAGCATAGAAGGTCTTCTAAGATTTGATTAACTCTTTCCGTTTGTCTATCTGTTTGCGGATGGAAGGCTGTGCTCAAGGCTAAGGTAATTTCCAAATCTTGATGTACTACCTGCCAGAATCGGGAAGTGAATCTGCCATTGCTATTTAAAATTAAAGTTTTGGAAATCCCATGTAATCTGATAATTTCTTTGATGTCGACCAATTTCTCCATATAGTCTGTTTGCTTTGTGGGAAGAAAGTGGGCGAACTTGGTTAGTCTGTCCACGATTACCCATATGACATTTCCCATGATTTGCTTTTTGGCAGGCCCATTACAAAGTCCATGGAGATATCTGACCATTTTCATTTAGAGATTTCTAATGGGTGCTAAAGGCCATCACGATGTTGTTTTACCTTGACTAGGTTGAAAGCATGGCATATAACGATGAATTCGGCTATGTCTCTTTTTAGTCCGGGCCACCAGAATGCAGTTTCAGATCTTTACACATTTTGTTGCTTCTAAGGTGAACTGTGTAGCCATAATTATGAGCTTCACATAGGATTTGATTTTGAATATTTGAGTCATTGGGGACCCAAATCCTACTTCCGCTGTAGACATTAACTTCTTTTCGTAGTTGTAGGTCTGAACAGTGGTCATCTTTTATATCTGCTTTCAACTTTGGATGATCTCCATCGTGTTCCTAGGCGATCATTATGCGTTGAAGGAATGTAGGTTTTGTGGTGCTATAGCTGAGTATGATGGTCAGATGATTCATGGAGATAGGCTCTAAGTTCGTCTTCTTAAATTCTTTCACTTAAGTGATTAGAGCGTCTTCTATGACGTTTGCTTTACAGGGATGGTACCAAATTTCCAAGTCACTAGTCACTGAGCAACTCAAGGCATCTCTTCTGGTGGCAATTCGTTTCTTTTTGCGTGAAGATATATTTCAAGGTTTGATGATCAATAAAGATTTCGCACCTTATTCCATAAAAATAGTGTCTCCATATTTTCAAGGCAAAAATTACTGCTACTAGTTCCAGGTCGTGAACTGGGTAGTTTTTCTCATGGGTCTTTAGTTTCTTAGAAGCATAGGCAATAACTTGATTATTTTGCATGAGAACGCAGCCAAGCCCTATAAGTGAAGCATCCATATACACCTGATAGTCACTTCCCCTCTTGGGGTAGAATTAGAACAGGTGTAGAGGTCTTGGTTGATCTTCAAGAATGACTCCTTGCACTTTTGATCCCACATAAATGGTACTACCTTCTGTGTCAGTCTTGTCAGTGGGGTGGCCAGCTTGGAGAAGTCCTTGACGAACCTTTGGTAGTATCTTACTAGGCCTAGGAAACTACGTATCTCGGTGGCAGAGGTTGGTTGAGGCCATTCTTGCACAATGCTGATTTTTCTTTGATCAACCTTTATTCCTTCAGAATCAATGGCGTGGCTTAGAAAGGCAATTGAATCTAGCTAAAATTCACATTTCTAATGTTTGGCGTACAAGTGATGCTTCCCGATAGTCTCCAAGATGGCCCTTAGATGATGTTTGTGATCTTCCTTGGTTTTGGAATAAATCAGAGTATCATCTATGAACACTATTATGAATTTGTCTAAAAATAGTCAAAGCACTCTTTGCATTAAGTTCATGAATATGGAAGGGGCATTGGTAAGTTTGAAGGACATAACCAAGAACTCGTAGTGTCCGTAACGGGTTTAGAATGCTACCTTGGGAATGTATTCTTCATTGACTCTCATTTAGTGGTACCCAGATCTTAGGTCTATTTTGTAGAATACCTTAGCTCTGACAAGCTGGTCGAAGAGATCGTCGATTCGCGGCAGAGGGTACTTATTCTTTATTGTTACTTTGTTTAGCTCCTTATAGTCGATGCACATACGCATCAACGACATTTCCTGCAACACTCTATTCAGCACAGGAGCAAGCCACTCCTTCAGCTAGTATCTACACTAAAATTGCCATACCACCACTTATCAACCCCCCTTAATATTGGATTGCCTTTTGGAGAATTTAGAGAACCCAGAAATTCTGCAGCCTTAGCCTCCCCATAAAAGGTAATTTGTCCGAAGCCGCCTTAGTGATTCTACCAATCACCAATTTAGATATCATCTTAGGCATGAATTGGTTAAGCAAGTATAATGTCTTAACCAATTGTCAAAAGAAGAAAATCACCATTAAAATCGGAAAGTCACCCACCATATTCATAGAAAAGCATAGTCTGATATCATCCTTAATAAGCCCCATGGAGGCAGGAAAGCTAAATAGAAGAAGGATGCGATGCTTATTTTGTAACTATATTGGGAGAAAGAAAGAAAAAAATTATGTTGTCATGAACTCTCGTTGTTCGGGAATTTGAAGATATATTCCCAGACGACCTCCCCGAGTTATCACCCGTAAGGGAGATCGACTTCCTTATAGAACTAATCTTTGAAACACAGCCAAAATCAAAGGCACCCTACCGCATGGCACCAAAGGAGCTCCAGGAATTGGACGAGCAAGTTCAAGAATTAACCAACAAGGGGTTAATACATCAAAAGTAGTGAAGGAGAACTTAAAAGCTTGAAGAAAAGGGAACAAAAGATGTGGCGTACCTAACACGATAGTTGTCTTTCGGTGCTATGATCGGAGTGAGCGTGTACTTTTTGCAGGAGCAGTTGGTCGAGGAGTAGGTCCTCCCCTTTGATTGGCTGCCTGTGCTACTGATGGTTCTGGGGCCTTGCAACAAAAACTTGACTTGGGGCATCTCTGCTTCCCTTGGCTGTGGGCTGGTGCAGAAGCAGGGTTTGCCGTGGGTGCTCCAAATCCCATTAGCTTGAGAATCTTGAAGTTGGTGACCTGGCTTGCTACAGAGGTAGCACCTCTTGCTGTCATGGTAGCACTTCCCATAGGGGTGGGGCTTGCGACAGGCATCCTCCCTTCTGGGTTTGGGGCCCATAGATGTGAGCTGGAAAACCTTAGCAGGAGGATTGGGACGTTTTTGTTTGAAGGTCCCTTGGTCTCTTAGAATTATAGCACATTCTAAAAGATCAGAGAAGCGGGTGTGACTAAATGAAAGTAAACTCCATAGGAGAATATTTTTTAACCCTGCTAAGAAGCAACTGCACCTCCCCTTTTCTGTGCTCACTAGATTCTGAGCGTACCTCGGCATCCGGGTGAACTTAGCCTCATAGCTGGCTATAGAGTTGCTTCCTTTAATCAATTTCATGAATTTGTTCTCCATGATGTTCTGAGCAATTTGGGAGATGTACTTGGCTCGAAATGCTTCCGAGAATTCTTCCCAGTTTATGTCATCTAACTCTACACCGACGAAGTTGATGCTGGCGGTGGATTCCCACCAATGGCTGGCTTTGCCTTTGAGAAGGTAGTGAGTTACTCATACTGCCTTTTTTTTCTGGCATTTCATGATTTCCAATGTTTTCTCTATTACCCTCAACCAATCATTTGCCTTCATTAGGCAGGTAGACCCGTGGTAGATCGGTGGGTTCAACTCTATGAAGGATTGGAGAACTCTATCGAACTGATGTTTTTGGGGTGAGGGTTCGGAGGTTGATGGGAGTGCTTTCTCTTGGTTATATAGGAGCTCAAGAATGGCCTCCATAAAGCAATTATTGGTGCTCTTAGGGACCTCTACAGATAAAGCTGCTTTGATCGGGATTTTTGTTGGAATGCTCAAAAATTCTTCCTCATAATCCATCTGCAAGGAAAGCGAATAAGTTTTCAAGAAAACAAAAAAATTTGGTTGCCAATTTTTTTTTTATTTGCTAAATTTCTCAACCCATTAGCAGTTGGCTATAAAAAAAAATTCTAAGTCTCGAAGTGTAATTGGCTCTCTTCTTACGTTGATGAAGTACCAACTCTTTATCCAACCCCACGAACTTGCTGCTTCATAATGAAGCAATCTGGGAATTAGTCAAATGACTATCTCTTCTAGGCACGCAATGATTTCCAACAGTCGTTATGACTCGTGTCAGCCATTCTTTTACTGGTGCTGGTGCTTGAATCCCTCATAAAATGGTCTGCTAGATAGGCATTTAAGATTCTCTCCATTGGCAAGAAATGTGTGGTGAGGCCTGTACCCATTATCTTTCGTATTTGATTTTCAATTGTCCAGTAGAGGAGGAATTATTTCTCAAATATGTCAACATGATCCTTCATCTAATGGCAATTTAAAGGAAATGGATGACTTGATAATGGATAATTTCTTAAAAACATAGATTTAATATAAGTACTGAAGATAACTTGAAATGCATGAAAGTGACAATATGAAATGAAGATACATATAAAAGAGAGGTCATTTTCTGAGGAGATGCTTTCTAAACTCTCTTGCATCTCCTGTTTTCTTTTGAGTCAAGAAGATGATGCCTTATTTCTATCAACAGTCTCCCTTAGCTGCTGCATTCCCTCCTAAAGTATGTATGTGTGGAACTAGCATCACCCTTCTCTTTCTTGGGCATCCTCTCTTACTGTGTCCAATTTGAGCTAAAGGGCTGCTCTTTGATCCTCTGCCTTCATTTTCAGGGCCCTTATCTTTTGTTGAGATATGGGGAGGTACCAGTCTATAACTTCTCTAACATATCTTATCTCTCATTTTAGATGTTTTATTTCAAGGGTAGCATCGGGGGATATAAAAACATATGGTGGGACAAGAGCTTGTGAGTTGCAGGTAACTAACTCACTCGGCTCCTCCTCGAAGTACTCTATTAGGCCGTCATTTGATCCATCTGTGTTGACAAAAAAATGAAAGCTGAACAGTTTTAGATTAACTTTCATGTTTTCCTCGTTTGTTTGATGTTATTTCCCCAAATCTTGTTCTAATATCAACTGTGGGGACCCATTGTCGAATTAACATGAGCTAAACCAACAACAGGAGTAATCCCCTAATCGCAGGATCATATTGAGAAATCACCAAACATAACTCATTTAATTATAGATTAAAAGTACATTAAAGATATAGTCTTGATCACAAGGATTTTAAATATTACAAACTAATTTTTAGTTTTACGACCTTCATTCCAGGATTCCTATGAGCTTTTGATCCGGGCACATTTCAAAAGCGCGGGAATTTGAATACCAATTAATCGTGAGACTAAGCATCATTTATTGTCAAAATTTACAGCTATATAATAAGCGAGAGCAATAAAAATAGTTTTGATAGGATAATAAAGAGCTTTTCAATTTATTCCTACAAAATCTGATCTAGCTGCAATGAGATTTAAGCATAAGAGAATTTTTTGTCACAAAAATAAATATAGAATTTTTATGTTTGATATTTGGTGCAAACATATGATTTTGTTGGGTAAGTACAAAATCGTGAAAAATGGGGGCTTAAATTTGGTGTTACATAATAATTTTGTCTTTCTTCAATACCTGCCCCTTCAAAGGCTTGCTAGTATATGCTCTTTATAACTCCTGATATCGGATAGCCCCGTCCTAAGAGTTGTCTGATCAGACTAAAATATAGATCAACAGTGAACCCGTACGACAGTTATTCACACATCTTCAAATATCATTTTATGTGACATTAAAAATAATTTTATGAAGTTGAGTATAAAAGCATATAAAACAAGAATAAAAGAAAGATATCATGTGCCTTAGCAGTTAAAAAAGTTCAAAAATTGGTTTGATGTTTGATCAAATGTTTTCTCAATAGCTTCCTTGGGCTGAGGGGAGTCCTCAGGCAGCTGGGGGAACTCCGGCAGTCGGCGGTGGCGGCTGGGGTAGCAACCGAAGGGAGGAGGATGGCGGCTCGGGTTGGAGCTTGGGGAGAGAGCTCTGGAAGTCGGGCTCGGGCTCCATGGTCCAACTGACCTTGGCTGGGTGCTGGGATGTCGCTAGAACCAGGGAAGGGCCGGAGGTGGCTGAGCCGCGGCGATGTGGCGGCTGAAGGGGGCAGGGAGCTCGGGAGAATGGCTAGGAGAAGGTGTGAGGTTTGCTGAGGGGGGTGGGGGGTATTTATAGCCTAGCCCAGCCAGCTCCTCAGCTGCTAGGGCGGTGTAGGCCGGCGACTGGGCTAGGGTTTAGGTCCTACGGTTGGGGGATACTGCTAGGGACGGTCGGGGATCACCGGTGCATCCAACGGACCATATGGGTCCGCGCGGATGAGCTGGCAGCCGCGTGGTTCCTTTGAGGCAGCCGAATGTTCGGTGCAGTGAACCAGAGAGCCTGCCACGCGCGACAACAAAGGATTAGAGTGCTTATAACATTCTAAAGCCTCTGTAATTTTCTATCAAGGGTTTGGATACCAACCTCTCTTCCCCCTAAATCTTTTAAGGCCTGTCATTAATAATATAAATATTTTTAAAATTATTTGCAATAAAATTGCTTAACAAATCTTTACTTAGGGCATACTATAGTGGTGCTTTTGAGTTTAAGATTCAAGACTTTATGGAGTGTTTGATCCAATAGGCAAGATTGCCATTGAAATCCTATAAAATTTTATTGGTAAATTCATTTGCAAAATTATTCTTAGTATGTGCTTTGCATTGATTTTAATGTTTCCGATCTTATACACAGGCATTTCTATTTATTATAGTTTTGACATCTCGTCATTTTCTTAACCCCTCGATTGTCCTTTTTTTGCGCATTTTGATAAGGGCTGTACTAAAGCTTTTGTTTTATAGTAGTAGGGGTGGAGTTAAAGTAAAACTTGATTATGAAGGACTACTTTAGAAATCAATTATTTTCATCTTAATATATCTAAAACAGAATATATGAAGTATAAGTTCAAAAATATTAGAAGCCCTAATTTCGATAACATAACTATTGAGGTTCATGTGATCAAGAAGAATGAGAGGTTTGAATACTTTGGTTCAATTATACAAAGTAATGGTGAAATAGAGAGCGATGTGATTATAGGATCCAAGCTAGTTGAATGAAATGGATGAGCGCTTTTGGAGTGCTATGCGTTCGGAAAGTCCCACTTAAATTAAAGGTAAATTTTATATAGTAGTTGTACGGCTATGTTATATGGGGCTAATTTTTGGTCAATAAAGAAGAAATTGCCAATAAAAATAAGTGTTACTGAGATGAAGATGCTTAGGTAGATGAGTGGGAACACTTGTGAGGATAGAATTAAAGATGACAGGATCAACATTTTGATCTCAATATCTAACCTGGTCTTCTCCAAATCTAGTTGTTTCATAATGATAAGTTTTATTGTATGTTTATTTACCCATTCCGAGGTTAAAGAGATGACACATCAAGCACACATTGTTTGACAGGGTGGCTTCTTATGTATTATCAACTATGCTTTCATTAAGATCATTATTGTAATATAGTTCTTGATGTTCAACATCAAATTCCGAGTCAACACCATGTGCAACATTACTAGTGCATGGCGATCCAAAAGATCCACCATCTTATTTCATAGCTCAGAACTTCTCTTCGGCAATGATTTTTTGAAAAGTAATCTTTGATTTGCTTCTTCTAGAATTCAAAATCTCATCCATCAAAATGGTTGATTCTAGTTTTCTTTTTTTTTGTCGTCAACCATAATACCCTCTTGAACTTGATGCTCCCAGACAATTGGTAGGAATGTCCATTAGTAGGAATGTCGCCTTATCTAATGTTATGAAAGCAAGAATGCCTGCAAACAGAAATCAACACAGATTAGAGAAACACACAAAAAAGAAAATTTAGTTTAGGTTGATAGCTACATTCATACAAGTAATCGCTTTACTTTCTTAAGAAAAATACGGAAGAAAAGAGAGAGCACATGGTTACAAGCGCTCACGTTGTTCTCCAACTCTTAAGCCTTTTCCACCGTTTTTAAAATACAGCTAATTTTTTCTTAAATCAATGTTGAGGCTAGGCATATAAGAATCAACAAAGTGTTAGGAGTGTGCATTTCTAACCTTGATTCACACCAATACCTTTGTTGTATCTAGCAAGGTAGTAGCTGTATAGAAACGTTGAGGTATGTCGCCTTATCTAATCATATGAATGAAAGAATGTCAACAATTAAAAATCAATAATAATTTGAGAAGCACACACATAAAAGAGAATTTATCCACATTCACATTAGTGCTTGTCTTTACTGCTTTAAGAAAAGCAGGGAGGAGAAGAGAGAGGACATGATTACAAGCCCTCACATAGCTCTCCAATTCTTAAGTTTTTCTACCATTTTAATGCAAGCCAAATCTTGTTAAATCAAATGTGGAGGTTCTAATATTTTCTAATATATTTCAATTACACCTTCATTAAGTATGAAAATAATTTGCAAAAGATTTTTCTAAAATCACCCTAAACATGAATAAAACCTGCACCAATTTGTGGAAAATCAGATCTGTCTATGGTCTAGTAGCAAACCGTTAAAAATTTATGGTGACTTGCTAACTCAAGGTCCCCAAAATTTGCTCAAGTACTAAATGGAGCCAAGGCTTTACAGTTAGCTGTTAGGGTTAGCAACTTATTGTTAAGAGCCTTTTTGTTTATAAAAGTGGTTCAAAAGACTTGTATATGGATTATATAGAAGAACGACTAGATATTGTTTGGCAAAATGGCATTCCTCCTCTCTTTTTTGGCCAATTTAAGCGCTCTCCGTTGTCCTTTTGGCTTGTTTATCTATTTTACTCCAGCTTAACTGCATACCATTGCCTCTTGTATCTCCTGATTGCATTAGATTGTTTATCCATTTTATAAAGTTATTTTCTTGATCATCAATAAGAAGCAAACCTGCTGCAACTGTATCAATTAATTTTTGTATTTTAATGTTTTATAAATCTCTTTTTGAAAGTTATAGAAATGTCTTTTTTGATGTATTGCACAAGGCTTAATCTTTTTAATTGTGTCAACACTTCTAATATGTGATCTTGTATGATTTTCGTTCAATTCTTTTATTTGCAGATTGAAAGTTTACTGATTATTGTTCGTAGCATTGAGAGTATTAAAAACTGTGATTACAACTCATTGGAGAACTTGAGCTCTTATTTGGAGCGCTTAAATGCAGTTATTGGTAATAGAACGGTGGATGGCCTCATTATTGAGACATTTGGAAAATGTATAGAGAAATTGCTACAGTAAGTCTAGTTAATTGAGGCATCCTGAGAGTTTCACTGCTATGTCTTACATTGTTTTTATAATGGTTGAGCTAAAAAAACCTGACATCATGACTGTTTTATTCATTTTTTATTATTCGTTCAAATTTTCCTTTATGAATCCTTATGGGAAACCATTTTTGCAATATTTTTTCTTTTGTGGAGGTTGTTAACTTGCCAGGTTTCTTCTAATATTTAAGCTTGATAGGGAAAAATTCATACAACTCTGTGGTCAAATTAATGATGGAGATAAGGACACATATGTTGATGAAGATGCTTATGTAGAAAGTGATAGTGGTGGCCGTAGTTCACGAACAAGCCCTTTGAGCACTAAAATTAAGGATCGGACATCCATTGAAGATTTTGAAATTATAAAACCGATCAGCCGAGGGGCATTTGGAAGAGTTTTTCTTGCAAAAAAAAGAATTACTGGCGACCTTTTTGCAATCAAGGTAACTGCTAATTTGTCAGGCTAAGTGAATGAGTATTTTGGGAATGCCATATATTTGTGTTTACATCAGATTGGTTCAATATGCTTGCATATTTCTAATTTTGTAGATATCTTTGCTATATGAGTGGTCCTCTCATTGCAGTATATGCTTTTGTTTGTGACATCTATTCATGATGAGATTTAGCTATTTGTTCCATTTGTCACTACTTGCCTAAGATTTCTGTACCTAGAAGTGAACAAAGATTCGATGATAAAGTAAACTCATACTTTTTTTAAAATTCATGCTTTAAAATTAGAAGAGAATTACACTAAACAAGTAACTATCCATTGACATGAAGAGTTCGACTAATCATCCAATAATATTTATTAATTCTTCTAGTCCTATAAAATAGTCTGACAAAACAACGCTACAGCTTGAAAAAAATTAAAAGAAGCAATCAATTAGAAATTAGAAAGAAAGCTACAACTCAAAATGAAAACCGAGAACTTATGAAAATTATTTGCATTAATTAGGTGTGTAAATGAGGCAAATATAAACGAATATGACTTGAATCATGTTTTATTTTGTTTGTTAAGTTTTATCATTATTCATGTTCAATTTGTATTAGTTAATATTTGTTATTTTCTTATTTGTGTTAGTTCATGTTTGTTTGCGTATTATGTTTAATTCATGACATTATAGATCTAAGAGTGATGATCACATGAGTAAATAATTAAACAAAATATAAGTTTCATTTTCTTACATTAACTTCTATTACAACATTTAAAATAAGAAAGCACATAATAAAAAAAGCTATTTCTTATTACAACATTTGATAAAAGAAACATAAAATAATAAATGTTCTTACGTGCCATGGATCGTTCTCTCTTTTCTTCTTTGCCATGCCCCGCATGAATGGTTGATGCTTAGTGGCTAAGGACATCCTGCTTGCTGCCATGCGATTTTTTCTTCTGTTTTATTCCACAAAAAGCTTAGTTTGTGTTCAAAATTTTAAGCTTAGTTATTGTAATTAAATTTGTTTGTCGCTTGGCAATCCTCTTGCAATTGTCATCATTAGGTGTAAAATATTCTTTGAGATTATTAATTTGTGTTATGCTATAATAATATGTTTTGTTGCAAAAGCTAGTTAAATCTAATGTACAATTACTATTTACTAGGAAATCTTGTAGTTTGCTTAACATCATATTATATACAAGATATTCATTATATACCTTTTAACCTACAGCATCATACCTACTTTAAAGTAACAACTTTTGTTTTTAATTTCCAATAAAGTTTTTTTTTTTTTTTCAATTCTTGGTTTTATGTTCAATTTATAAGGGCTTGTATCAAATTAATTTAAATGTGTTAAGCCGAAAAAAAATAAAATTTCCTAGTACGTACTGTGGGATGTTATATTTTATGAAGGAGTTTCATCCCAGTTGATTGACCTTTGCATGGCATGGTGCACGATTTGCAATACTGATGCTAGTTTTTTTTGAATAATTTCTTCAACTGAGTGTATCATGAATTCATGTTCTCTCTGATTTTGCCACCTGGTTGCTTTTGAAAGTATATAGAATCAGGATGGACAGTCTTGATTTTTTGACTAGTTGAGTTTTTCTCTTATTAAATTCATGATTTACTTAGTTTTTTTATTGCATTTAAAAGCTTTTTCGTCTGTTAAGGCACTAATGTTTTATAAGCTTGGAATAGGTTCTTAAAAAGGCTGATATGATTCGTAAGAATGCAGTTGACAGTATTTTAGCTGAACGTAACATCCTTATTTCAGTTCGAAATCCCTTTGTGGTAAGCAAATTTTTCTGAATTCACCATGTACTATGCGTCTTGATCCTTATGGCATTTTAAAACTTAGTGTTGAATGCTATAAAAAGGTACGGTTTTACTATTCCTTCACATCTCGAGAAAACCTTTATTTGGTGATGGAGTATCTAAATGGTGGAGACCTTTATTCTCTACTGAGAAATTTAGGCTGTTTAGGTGAAGAAATGGCTCGTTTATACACAGCTGAATTAGTAAGTAATGAATTTGTTGAAACAATTTGAGTCTAGAATCTACCACAGCCATTTCATAGTTATATGATTTTGATATTTACGCTGTGCAGGTTCTTGCATTGGAATACTTGCATTCATTGAATGTCATTCATCGAGATCTAAAACCAGACAATTTATTGATAGCTCGTGATGGCCATATAAAGGTAGGTATTGTATTACAAAATTTTCTTGGCATTATGGTTCTTTGATCACCCTGATTTGAATTGAACTATTGTATATAGATGCTTTAAAATTAATGCTTCAGTGTCGGCATACCACTGAAATATTTTTTATATAATCGTAATGCTGTAAAACTTACATCCCAATGTCCATTGCCAATACAAAAGTTACATTCATATTTAATTTCAATTCTTGAAATGCATGAAAGGGTATTGCTATATGTTAGTTTTGTAAATCTCGAGATTTAGGTGTTGGATATGTGAATGCACATTTTGTTTTTTCTATAGGCAATTAACTCCTGTATTTATATCACTAAATACTAAGGGCCAATATGCATTACTTACCACGCCATCCATATCTTGAACAATTAGATGAAAATTTAGATAGGAGCAATTTTCTTAACAAATTTTACTGATAATGACTTATTATGTGTGGGTTAGCTTATAACTTGCTTGTCATTTCTTGTTTCGGGTTGGGTCCCATCAGGTTTACAAACGAGGCCCAAGTGAGATGGCATACCAACCCACCCTTGATTATGAAATATTTTTGGGCTAGCTTTATTAAAGTAATGATATTCACAGCGCATTTGGTTCACTCCAACAATAATCTCTACTATGTAGATTGTTATGTTTAAAGCTGTCACCCTTGTGAGCTGTTTGGATGGACAAGGTTTGAGGATTTAAACATGATTTAAAAATTTAATTATCTAAACGGCCAATTGCAGAAATCCCAAAAAGCCTATAAATCTTGGATTTAGTAAATCTTGCCTGAGCTCGGATAGAAGGATTTAGGTCGCTGCAGATATATCATCAATGTTCATAATGCAAAAAATGGCATTGCCATCAGCAAAATAGATCACAACAATTTTTCAATGAGGTGTGGAAGCAGAATGTGCAGGAAGGGATGCTATATATTTACTTTTTGAAACTAGAATATTAAATTATAAAAATTTATATTAATTAATATTTTATTAATATAATTATTGAATATTAGTAGGTTAAGTTGATAATAAGTAGCTGTCATCATTATGTTGTATTAAGTACAACAACAACATTAAGCCTCAGTCCCATTATATGGGGTTAGCTACATGATTTCTTTCTCTCCATTGTGCATGATCAAATAGAAGCTCTCCGCTAAGTTCCTAGAGAATAACATTTCTAAAAGTTTCTTTCCATGACTTTTTTTATCTTTTTCATCTTTTAATGAGAACAATTCATGTACTTAAATTTTCTAGCAGGAGCATCAAATTGTCTATCGCTAAATATGCCTAAACCATCTAAGCTGACATTCTCTTATCTTATCTACTATCGGAGCCATACTAACTTTGCTATGAATGAACTCATTTCTCATTCTATACTTTCGAGTATAACCACTCATCTACCTTGACACTCATCTTTAAATGCTTATTTTATCAAAAAGTTTCTACTTTGTTGATCGACATTCAGCCCCTTTAATTTTGAATGGATTATTCGATCACAACACTCCAAAATGCTCCTCCATTTATGCCAACCAGCTTGGAACCTATTAATCACATCACTCTCTATTTCATCAATATTTTGAATGATGAACCAAGATATTTAAATCTCTTGTTCTTGTTGATCACATGATCATCAATTGATATGTTCTTGAGATCAAGACATCTATTGTACTTATTCCTACACTTCATATATTTTATTTTAGATTTATAAAGAAAACATTTAGCTCTAAAGTAGTCCTCTATAACATTAGTTTTTCTTCAACTCTAACTCTAATAGTGTCATTTAATAAAAATGTCATTTGCAAATAGCATGCACCAATGAACATTCTCTTGAATGTGTTCAGTATGAATATGCATAATTAAAACAAATTTTTTTGGTATAAATACGTATCCTTGATGTAATCCGATAGTAACGTGAAAATCATTGGACATACCAACTTATGATCGAACACATATGATAAGCCTCATTATACATATCTTTAATAATATCAAAATATGCCATACATTTTTTTTCTCTAATACTTTTCAAAAACTTCGCTTGGTACTAACATAAGACTTTTCAAAATCAATAAAAAATAAATAAATCCTTTTTTCTATTTTTAAATTTTTTCATCAAATCTCATAGTAAATATATGGCTTCATAGTTGTTCTACCTTACATAAAACTTGATTTTGTAATTTACGAATAACTCTTCATAATATGACTTGCTAAACATTTTTCAGTAGTTAAGTATTTTAGTATTTACTAAACCTTGGATTTTAGGATGTACTAAATTCTAAATCTTATTTACCAAATAGCCATTTATGGATTTTTAAAATGTTTTGAGAAGGAATGTAATTTCAAACTTCTTGAAATTTGTTGAATATTCCTGTATGACATCTATAATTTACATATACAGTGGCGAGGGGGATTGCTCTTTTGCTAATCACTATAGTTGTGGAATAATTATTTGTGATTTGTGCAGTGGCAAGTGGGTGGATGTAATTGATAAACCTTAGTAAGTGTTCATTTATCCTTCCTAATATTTTGTTTTGCTGATTAGTGTTTCAATACTTAAGATTGAACTAACCATGGATAATAGGATTTGATTAGCTCATTTTAAGATGGAGAAGAGTTGCGGTTTTGCTTGCCAATATACAGTGCCGGATGTTAAACTATTAGTATGGCTGATTCGAGCTGTTTTTATGCAAACCCTCTTTGTGATGGCCCGACATTCGGGTGGTCACATATCGCAGGATCATATTGAGCAATTTAAGAGAAGAGAGCATACACATACAAAAGTCAACTATATTTCTCATTCATTTCAAAATTACATATTTCAAAAAAAAATATCTTCATCGTACATCACGAACATTGTTTAACAAAAGAGAAAATAAAGAGATAAAAAGTTAAAGTAGCGCCATCATAAATCCATTGATAATTTGATAATTTATATTTTTAAAGTTTCCTTCGAACTCCTCCAGAAGTACCTGACCTGATATTATTTAGAAAATAATATCGGGATTGGAATTCCAAGTAATTAGAGAATACTCTAAGTACCACAGTAAATAAAATAATATTACATTTTTATAAAAGCAAAAATGCGATTGATGAAAATAAGGATAAGAATGCAGGAAAAGTAAGGTAACAGCGCAAACGAAATAAATAATTTTCTGCAAAAAAAATATTAGCACAAAGATGCAGGTTATCATGTCATTTTTCCAGTAACTCACCACGAATGTTGTTATCGATGTCTTTTTTCCAGTAACAACTCATGAATGCTGTTACTGATGTCATTTTTCCAGTAACTAGCCACGAATATTATTACTGATGTCTTTTTTTTAGTAATAACCCCCGAATGTTATTACCGATGTCTTTTTTCCAGTAACAACTCACGAATGTTGTTATTGATGTCATTTTTTCAGTAACTAGCTACGAATGTTATTACTGATGTCTTTTTTCCAGTAATAACCCCCGAATAGTATCACGTTGGTTCCGAACAATTAACCAAGCTTCAAATGAATTTGGCTCAAAGCAAATAATCGAAGCTAAGCAGTAATAAATTATAAAAAGTAATATATGTTATATACTGGGTACCTTTGTTCTTTAAGATCCAAAATTTGACAGTTTGACTTTTGGATCTGCATTTAGATTCTAGATATTTTTAAATTAGCCTTTTTAATCCAATGTTCTTAGGAGTAATTACTATCTTCTTTTTCATTCTGTTTTTCTTTCGCTTTTACATTAGATTAGCGATATTTTTATGATAATAATAATAATAGACAAATGTAAAAGACAGAATGGAATGTCAGAAATTAAATTGCAGCAAGTAATAATAATAATATGTTAGAATGAAAAAGTGCCTGAATAAAAATATAGCCATCTTATAACATATGCACTTGTTTATCATTATTGATTCATGACAACAATACTAATATGATGGTATAAGATTTATCATATTTATTTTCATAATAATAATTATTAAGTATATATGAAAAGAATATATAATAGTAAAAATCTCCTCATTTATATCTCATTTTCCTCTCCCTTACCTAGGATAGGATTGCCGGGAGGCTGAGGAGGGGGCCGAAGTGGCTGGCTGGTGGCCGGCAAGAGGAGGGCTGCTGCTGGAAGGGGAGGATTGCTGCTGTTGGGAGGGGTTTGAGAGGGGTGAGGAGGGCTGCTGCTGTTTTGGAGAGCCGGGAAGGGGCTGGTTGGATTTGGAGTGTCCAAAAGGGTAGCCAGATGGTTACCAAGGCTGGTGGCTGGCTGGGAGGGGGGCTGGCAGCAGGGTGAGGGAGCTGGCAGCAAGGTTAGGGGACTGAGGAGGAGATTTAGCTTGAGGGGAAGGGGGGTGAGGGGGGTTAAGTAGAGGAAGGGGTGAGGGGGGGGGAAGAAGAAGAGGAAGGGTCAAAGAGAAGGGGTGTGGGGGGAGAAGAAGATGAAGGATCAAAAGATGGGGGTGTGGGGAAGATGAAAAATATAAGGAATTATTTAAAATTTACTTAAAGTTAAATTTTTTTCATTTTTCCGCCTTTTGGCGTTCAAAAACAACGAAACTTAATACCGAGGTGTGTCATGATGTAATGAACACCCTTGCGCCAAATATTTTCGATTCGGACAAATATTTTATTTTATATTAATTTTTGAAGTTTTAAACTTCAAAAATTAATTTAGGTTAAACTGACTATCCAAATTTGATAAAATTTTATGAGCAGCTTTTAAATAATGTTCTTAACACGATGACATGAAAATCGATGAATTCGGACATGTATTTTGATGTTCTTGATTTATTGAATTTAAGAAAATTCAGAAAAATAAAGCGGGAGTTTCCGTTATTCAAATTCTCCCAAACTTTGGCACGTTGATCTAAAAAAATGTATTCTCATCTAAGGGTATTCTTGTTTGCCATAATTTGAAATTCCCCGGGATCTTGATTTTTGAGCCTGGATTTTGATCTAATTTGCTAAGTAACGACTTTGGGTCGTTACACTCTTAAAGAAAAATTTATTGTTTAGTTAGCTTTTCATGTTTAGTCATTTCGCATGTGGAAAAATGAAATTTTAATGGTGAGCTTTTGTTTTTATGTAAAAACGTTAAATAAAAGTTGCACATTATGTTAAAAAATTTAGGAGAATATTTGTCATTTGTAATGTTAATTCAATTACTAACATTGAGATTTCTTAGAAGTCATTGCACTTTATTGGTCAGTTGTATCTTGTACTGTATTTTATGTTTTGATAAACTTTCAGTTATTAGTTCTCATGCTTTGATATCTTATTCCACAGTTGACTGATTTTGGGCTATCTAAAGTTGGTCTTATCAGCAGCACTGATGATTTATCTGGACCAGATGTTAGTAGTTCTGTAACTTTGGATTTTGATCGCACAACATCATCGCAGCGAGCAGAAAAACGAGAGCAAAGACGAAAACAATCTGCTGTTGGAACACCTGATTACCTGGCTCCAGAAATACTCCTTGGAATGGCACATGGTTTGCTATTTATGTCAGAGCAATTTTCCTAGTTTTGTTTTGCTTTCATTTCAAATTGTCAGTCAACATCATCATTATTAGATTTATCCCGTTTATTTGCAACGTGCTTATCAATGTACAGGGACAAATGCAGATTGGTGGTCAGTTGGAGTTATTCTATTTGAAATTCTTGTTGGTATTCCACCTTTTAACGCTGAACACCCACAGGTATGCTCCTGCTAGTGTAATGTTATATCTTGCGATACCACTGATTTTCCATTATTTGTTCATTAAAAACTTTTTTTCTTACATACTATTAGTTTGGCGAATAGCTAAAATTATGAGATGAACACTGGCTACATGTATCATCTTGATGTTATTTAACATCATTTTTGGAATGCCTTTACACAATTTTATGATTTGAATTAATTTGATGGATAATGACTTAAGATGAAATATTATATTTCTTTCACTCATGTACAATAAAACCTATACCTTTTGAATTTGAGTTTTGAACATAATCTCCAATTTACATGCATGCAATCAATGTTGAACTTGCTAAATCTATTGAAATGTGTTTGCTTAAATCCTCTAAGTTCTAGAATTTTAATTTTAAGTGCCGAGTTACTGGGCCATCCTTTCTACAGGGAAGAGATTTAAGTTTCTATTTGTTGGCATTTCGCAATAAATCAAAATGTTAAATATATTCCCCAATGCGATGCGTTTTGTTCTAATACTTTAAAAGTAATTTGAATGTCATATCTGTACTTAATACCATTTGAACTCATTTTTATGAGTGGAGTTGATAAGGTTTATAACTTATAACACAATCCTGTGAATATGTTCGTTATGAAGGCCTATGTCCAACAACATAAGATTTTGGAGAAAATGCTCATCGCAATGATTTTGAATATTTATATGTTACATGTTTTAATTTGCTATAAAAATTGATACAGATTATAGAAACTGAATGATGCTTCATATAGCATTGCCATTTTTAATTTCATCATCTGCTAAAACATGCAAGTAGTCTTACAAGTTGAAACCTAAAATTGCATAGTAGATTTTAATCAATGGCATAAAATTAAAAATGCACATGAAAGGAAATTTTCATAAACATTTGAAAGCTATAATGGATAAATGAAGAAATGTAGTACACTGATTAATTGTGCAAACTTGTCGAGGACATGGATTTTTGTTTTAATTCACAATTGATTTAAGAATCATAAGAACTTGTATTAAGTATGAGTCACATTAGTTTTAATGATTAGCAAGTTTTTTCACTCTCTAGTTGATGAAAGCTTACTTGATTTTTACATACAATAACTTATATATGCCTTAGGCTAGGTGCCTAAGAAAGCAAGGTCATAGGGCTCATCACTTTGATATTCTTGTAGATATTACTCTCAACCAAAACTGAGCTCATCGCTAGAGAATTCTTATGTGTGTGTCTATATATATATATGTATGTATGTATGGCGAGCACAATTGCTGTATCTGTCATTAACCCTTGAGCCGTCTGGCGTGGCGATATCACCGCGTCACAGAAGTTCGCCATAATTTGAGTTCGATCGCGCTACTTGAGCCCAGATCTCTGTCTATGGAGCGTTCTTCCTCAGGATTTGGACGTTTTCATAAACGTAGTGCCCAATTTTTAGGGCATCGTCAATTTAATTTTTTGCAACTCTGCAATCAGTTTTTTTGAGCGTTTTTTGTGTTTTTATTAGGAGATTGCAGAGTCTCTTTTCCCTAATTTTCGTTAAGTGATAATTTTGGCATTCAAACTTATGATTACATTTGGGTTCTGCTAGGGGTGTAAAACTCCATGGATGGAGGTGGGGGTGCTTGCGCACTCCCCGACCTTTATTCTGTGATAGGTCCACCTGGAGCTCTCATTTATTTTATTGATGCACTCACAAATAATCCTTCCCCCGATTCATTGGTGGGTATTAAACATGTTACCTCTTATAGAGGAAAACCAGCTTGATTCTTACAAGAGAGGAGATTGCTTTGCTTTTGAAACCTTTTGAATTACGTTAATTGCAAAATTTGGAAATAGCAAACCAGTTATGCCTGCCATTCAGAATATTTTTGATAATTTGGAACTTCTTGGATCTTACAATATTGGTTTAATTAGTCACCAGCCCATTCTTGTTAAGTCATCCAAGGAGGCTAATTACACTTTGGCTTTTTTCGAAAGGTTTATATTTTGTTGAAAATTTTCATTTGAAATTTCTGAAATGGACTACCAACTTTGACCCTATTTTCATTTGAAATTTCTGAAATGGACTACCAACTTTGTACTCACTCTATCTTGTTCTCATTGGGTTCTTAGTTCGGCAAACCCCCAAAGGTCGATTACAGCCACCGCCAATTACTGAGGCCTTCTATTGCTCTTGTTGAAATCAATCTCACCGAATCTTTTGAATCTACTATTTGGATCGGTGAAGAGCATGATGGATATTTTCAAGATAGAATTTTTATAATAAACCAAAATTGTGTTCGAATTGTACTCTCATTAGTCATGATATATCTGCATGCTTTAAAACTCATCATGAGCTTTTTAAGGAAAGAGGCATTGGGACTTTATACCAAGAATACAGGGTTGCTAAATATGTGGAGCTAGCTCCTACTTTTAAAACCAAACCTCCTTTATTTATGTTCCAAAGGGGCATTCTGTTGCTGGCCCGAATCCCCCTATGCTGGTGTGGAGGCATTAGGTTTTGCAACAAATCTTGAAATGGTTGTTGCTACCCCTTATGGGTTGGTGTTGTCATTGAGTTCGCTTCAACTTTGGCACCATGGGCTAATAAAGAATTCTATTCTTGTAGAGTTCTTATTTCTGAAGCTCACACTGCTCTCCTGGTGGATTGCCATCATTTTCACTCTCTTGTTAAGATATTTTGGCTACATTTTGGGCTTTTGATGATTCTGTTGTTCAATAATGCATCTTATATTAATGATATTATAATTCCAATTTTAATTATTTAAAATATATTTAAATTAATAAGGGTGAAATAAACCTTTAGATTTTGATGTAACCATATAGCATCTACCAATTTTTATTGAGAAAATTATTAAAATGGCCTCTTGACACTTACAAAATATTCAAAAATAATCGTTAACTCTAGTAAATATTTTTTTTTGTCACCTGAATTTTGTTTAAGTATTTTTTTAATCACTGTCATTTACTTTCTCTCATCACCTGACATTTGTTTAAGTATTTTCTTAGTCATTGTTGTTTACTCCCCTCATCACTTGACTTTTGTTGAAGTGTTTTTTCTAGTCACCGTCGTTTACTCCCTCCCCCCTTCTGTTAAATCACGTTTGTCAGCCGGAATCGGTTGCTGGAATCCAGGGAGCCGATTCCTCCGATTGATAAATGCAAATTTAACGAAAGGGGAAAGGGCGGGGAGTTAATGATAATATTGAGAGTTTTATCTAAAATGCATCAGTGTTGAGAGTTCTCTCTAAATGTTCAATTGCAGAAAATTTTTGACAATATCATGAATCGAGACATACCATGGCCGCAAATACCAGAGGAGATGAGCTATGAAGCCCATGACTTGATTAACAAGTATGAATCATGCAACTTTTTCCTTAATTGTGTTCTATCAATCTATGGTTTTATATTATTTTGCAATTTTGACTTTTTCCTTAACTTTTTCCTTAATTATCATCAATAAATGATGTTTTGTGTTTTAATTAGATTACTTATTCAGAATCCACTTCAAAGACTTGGAGCCACAGGAGCTGGAGAGGTAAAATCATTCTGTTTGAAGTTTTTGATATATTTTCTTAAGTGTCTTTACATACATAGCACCTATATCTTTTTAATATAGTAATGTAGAATATTTACAAAAAAGCCACTACTATTTCACCTTTCTTATCATAAATTTGATACGTGTACCATAAATTTTTGGGTTTTATATGGGTAAAATCCCTTCTTTTAATGATCTAGTTGATAAGGTTCTGAGGGTTAGTGCAGGTTAAGGCTCATCCCTTCTTTAAAGACATAAACTGGGATATGCTTGCAAGACAGAAGGTGAATTTGCTAAGCACAAGAGATTTTGCATCTACGTTATAAATTATTCAGGTTTATTCATTCATCCGTTTCCAGGCTGCATTCATCCCTTCAACAATAGATGAAAAAGACACTAGTTATTTTGAGTGTCGTTATGATTGGAATTCGGATGACACTCAGATTCATACAACATCGACTGACGTCAATGACATGAGCGATGCTGGAAGTGCAAGTGATTGCAGTAGCCCGGGTAGTTGTGAAGAAGATAGACATGTAAGTCTTGTCATTGCAACCCATCGATATTATTTTGTTCCCTCATTTTAAGACTCGTAATATTAAAGGTGGCTTCCAACAATTTTAAAATTTGATTTGAAAATGGGCTTGGCTATCTTTATATTAAACCCTTGTTTTTGTCCATATTCAATCCACACCCTAATAAGTGGTAATTCATGCAATTTAGAGCTCCCATGTGTCTAGGTTGAGTTATGCTTAGGAGCGTGCGACTTCTGCAGAGTTTGGACGCTTTTGAGTTGAGATTGGGTTTGACATCTGGGGTTTCTATTAAGGTTTCATCTCATCTTTGATTTTCATGTTTTTTATTGATTTTCTATCAGGAAGACGAATTTGGGAGTATGGCTGACTTTGGCTCGAGGAATTCAGCTGTGAACTATTCATTCAGCAACTTCTCTTTTAAGGTTGGATCTTCCAAATTGTGCCCACATGCTAGTATATTCTCTCTCGCTTGTTCACTCTTTGTGAGATTATAAGCATACTAAATGAATAAAGCTTTTTTCAAAAGGGCTGATACTTGCATGGCACCCAAAACTTATATACATTTATATATATTATCTAACACACTCAAATCTTGATATTTACAAACCTAACTCTTATTCACAGAATCTCATTCAGTTGCAACACTGAAAAAAAGATTTAACAGTGAGGATTTGGATGGTGATTTTGTAGAACTTAATAATTAGGTGTTGGATATGTAAATAAGAAAGATATTTATAGGGTGGTTCTCGAGCGATATATGACTGTTTTTTCTTAACATTGTCCACAGAATTTATCTCAGCTTGCTTCAATGAACTATGATCTAATCACAAAGTGTGGCAAAGAGGAGAATTCCAATCTGTAAGAGGATTTATGAGTTGGAAGAATGCAGATTTTTTCAATTTTGATATTTTCATTCTTTAGTTTGTTATTCATTCAGTTCTTTGATCTGTTCATCAGAAAATGTAAATAATGTTTTTTATATAGATATATGTATTAATTACCCTGAGTTATGCTTCTGTAAAAAGGGCTTCCAGTGGTGCATAGTATGGTGCAACTTAAATGTAAATACTAGTTTTTTGTGAGACAAAAATATTTTGTATGCAAATCTTAGTCATCTAATATTTTAGGGAGCTATTTGGGGAATGTGTATCAAAATTTGCTGTTAATAGGAAAAGAAAAACTAAGCAACTTATAATGAATCTTCCAATAATTAACTCTTTAGAATAGCACACATAACAGTAGGAAACATAGTCTCATTAATCTCAATCATAAATAATCTAATAGTATGAAAGCATGTTTGTGTCTAAAATTCAATGCTTAATAAATAATTAATCAAAAGACAGTACAAGTGCAGGTGTATTTAGTGCTTGTAAAGGTTTAAAATCATTGTTTATTTGAGATAATTGTGAGTTTGAAATGGTGGTTATGAAGTTGTGTATGATAATTTATGTTTGGCATTGGTGTGCATGAAGTTAGTAATTGTATGATGATTCAACTTTGAATTATTGTTCCAAATTTAACATTCTATGCAATATAATAAAGTTATCACAAGAGGTTGTTGGGATTTGAGTGCCCAAATCTTGCTTTAGTTCATCTTGTTAAGCACAGACAATAAGTTGCAAAACTTTGAAGGACCCTTTGGCTGTCACTTTTGAGAGCACAAACAAGAAGAAAGCACAACATCCACAAGAACATCAAATTTTTACATGAAACCTTAAAAATAGGAGGAAAATCGTGAAGTTACACCACAAAAATTCTCTATAATACAGAAAAAGATTCTATATGAGAGATCTCACTCTTTAAGAGCACTCAAGCTTTTCCCAATCTTCATCACAACCCCCACATAACCTTCAACCATTCAGTATACATAGCCCAAAATAAGACAAATCAGTCCATAACAAGATCTTAGGGGCGTTAGGGCACACTAAAGCGTCGGGCTTACTATCCCTGGCTTTGTTGTCTGAAGAAGTATCGAAGATTGAGCACCCAAGATTTGATATGTTGGATAAATGCAATGCCTTTAACGCTTGGGCGCACATAAGCCCCCAAGTCTTCTATAGCTTTAACACCCTTAAGTGCCCGAGCTTTCCAACACTTTAGCACACTTAATCTTCCGATCTTTCAAGTTATGCTGACCCTAGAACACCTCACATACGCTTGGGCATGCCTAAGCGTATGTCAAAAAATGAGATTATGAGCAAACTCTTCAGTGCTTGGGAGTGTTTAAGCGCCTTAGCTTTTGTTGCAGGAATTGTCCCGACATTTGGGTGCGTCCAAGCGCCAGCTCTACTGCCAGTCTAGTTCTTTCAGCACCGTTTGGGCTCATTTGACTTGAATCGCATTTAGCTTGCACTTGGTTGATTTGTGGCTAGCCCGAAGTCACCCCGAACTTCACAATTGACTTATGGTCTATTCAAAGACCAATTTGTTGCACTATGAGACTTCGTGAAAGACGGTCGTAGCCTAAGCATAAATAAGTAAATGCATCTGTGCATTATTTATCGGGGCAAACTCCACGTATCTTCAACGATGAGGTCTAAGAGCCTCTAGGGAACCATGCCAGGCATTGGAACCCTAGGAATCAAACCCATCATGCAGACCATCACCGAGAGAATTGAACCCGCACAAACCAGTGGAGTCATGTACGGACTGCCGTGAGAACGCTTAGTACTACTCGACCAAGCCTTGTAGAGGGAGCAGGCCACAACCTAACAGTTAAAACGGTGGTGGCGAGACACAATAGCAATCGAATACAAAGCAATAAATTGGTCCTATGAAGTTAGAGTGGTCGGCAGCAAGCCCCAACGCACAAGACTCTAGTATGGTCCTCGTGTAACTGCAGTGGGCCACAAAGTACTCCCTATCATCATTAGTATCACAGCCCCAGACACAATCCGCTGACTGAGTGAGTCCCTCCTGAACAGCAAACACCGTGTCGGGATGGCATCACTGAGTAGTCTCCACATGAAGCAAACCTCCATGGGGCCAGAGTCGTCATCACATGGTCGCAAACTGCCAAGGCTGGTCGCCCACCTTAGCTCTGTAAATCTGGCTAGCCCGGCTCTCCGTGAAAGCGTTGACCTGCCACTACAAACTCTCCTCCACTGACAAAGTGTAGCGCTGGACGATCGACAACCCATACCCCAGTATCCTGCAAACTCCAGAATTAGAATACCGAACAGTAAATTCCTCGCCCTGGTGGCGATAGCGGAACCCCATGGCTCTCACCCATAGGAGATCCTCCCTGCTGACGTAGTTGAACGTGTGGCGGGCTACAAAAACAATCCTCCACATCCTAAGTCTCTGATCCCGACTTCACTAACCTCAAGCAGTCGACAAACCTCCTTCCACATCATGTGGTGCAAACCACTAGGCTCCGCTCATTCCCAAAGAAACTTACGGAGAATAGTCTCAATGTCCGAGAGGCAAGAGTCCGGAGTCAGAGCAACAAACATCAGATAGTTGGGGATCATGGCGAGCACGAATCTGATCAGGCACAACCACAGCAAGAGAAATGTGACGACTGCACTATGAGACTTCACTATGAGACTTCACTATTGACTTATGGAAAGTAAAGCAATCGATAGATTATTGAGTCAAAGAATGATGACTTGTCATGAAATAGGGATATAAGCTAGTATACATACTATGAATCAAAATAGAATGATTTATCACGAAATATGAATAATTGCTAGAATACTTACTATGAATTATAATAGTGGGAGCACTAAAGAAATAATATATATATATATATATATATATATGGACAAATTAGTTAACCAAATCTCACTTTTGATGAAGAACTTGAGGATACCATTAACTTATGATACCAAAAAATGTATGGTAACTCAAGTGGTTGGAAATTAGGATATTTTGCTAATAAATTAACTCGTCGATGATTGTGTATATTGTCGCCTCATACAACTGAACAGCTCTTCTTTTTAAACATGAAGTAAACATATGATCAGTAAAATTTGAACAAAGAGTTAGGATAATAATTTTTGAGCCCTCCATCCACAAATTAAACTTTGGACTTGTTGAAAAGAGAATTTTGAAACATATATTAATTATTATTATTTTAAATCATATTTTAAATTACTGGCCCAACCCCAAGCCAGGACTGGCCGGGCTTGGGCTACCAAAGGTGGGCCGGTTCGCCATGTCACATGTGGAAGGCCCAGCCCGGTTTTTAATGCAATGATCCTACGTGGCAAGGATTGTGGATGAGCCCAGGTCAATTGCTTGCCAGCTGTCACAATCCAGATCTCGGGCGCAATAAATATTCTTCCAACAGGCCAACACGCCACGGAAGCCCCAATTTTTTATTTTGTCTTACTCAATCTCTTAGTTCCAATAAATAATTAAATAAATAAATGAGAAATTTGGCATCTTATCTTGAGAAAAAAAAATTATTTATTTAAAATATATATTTTATTAGATTTATATAAATAAAAATGTATTTAATATTAGTGTTTTTAAATAAAAAATACTTTATATATGTAAATACATTCTAAATTTTTTATCATACAAAATTATTGCTAAATTTATTTTCAAGTGAGGCACATTAAGATTAAATATATATTTTAAATAAAAATACTAATAAGGTTTTTCTTTAAACATGAGAAGTTATTTTTTAAGTTCAAATATTTTAGTTTATGATTTTAAATAAATTTTAATTTTTTTTTTGTAACTCTTAAAAAATCAAGATTAAATATAATTTTACACTTAAATATTATTAAAATCTATGTTTTAAATAAAGAATTATTTTTAATAATTTTATAAATTAAAAAAAAAAAACACTAGCTATAGAAAATATGTGAAAAACTAAGAAATATAAAAGAAAATAAATTTATGATTGGATTGGATCTTCTCCTCTGAAACCGTTCATTCAGAGGAGAAGATCGACCAAGCAATAATCAATTTAATATTTCATCAAAAATAATATTTTTTTATAAAAATCATATTTTATCTAAAAATTTGAGTATTATTTATTTAAAATTCAGTGAGAATATTTATTTAAAATAATGCTACAGTGGCAAAAAAAAAATAGTAAAGAAAATAATAAATAATGTGAAATTCTTATTTGTAAGTATATAATTAATGAAATATAATTTTTGTATGAGTTTACAGTTTACATACAAAAAAAAAATTATAATAATTTTAAATTTTTTTTTTTTTTGTCAACTATTGGAAAGTTTAGCATTTTTCCTTCGCTATCTCAAAATATAATAGTTTTTCATTTAAGAAATTAAATATTTTTAAATGACACTCAAATATCTCCCAAAATATATTGATGATTAGGATTTAGGGAATTAAAAGAAATAAAAAATTTTTATTAAATCTTTTTTTTTTGTGGGGCTTATAAAAATATATTTTTTAAATCTTAAATTCTAATCATTAATATTTTTTATGAGATATTTGAGTGCTAATTAATCTTTTTCTAAAAAATTTTGATCTTATCAAATAATAAAGTATGTGGTAAGTAAAATCTATTTATAAAAAAAATTCAATGCAGTTTTCTTCGGTTTCTAAAATTATCTATGGCATCACCGTCTCTCCCGCCCTGATTTCCTGGACGCCAGATCACAGAAAGAGGAAAGGGAGACGATCAGAAAGTATTGGAGGAATCATCAGGCCTTTTAATAATGGAAGCTCTCCGCTTTATCTATGGCATCTCTTGCCCTTTCATCGCCTTCGGATTAGGCAAGCAGCCGCATCACTACCCGCCGTCCGTTCATATCGCAACCGTCGCACTCCATGAATCCGGATCCATTGCGAATGAGAGATCGAGAGGCTCAAATTGGGCCTCGAAGATTCTGCACGTGGGTTCGTCCTGGGAGGAATGGAGGAAGCAGCATCCCGCCCAGGACGTGGAGGATGAGAGCGATGGATGCGTGCGATGCGGAGGGGCGGATGGGATCGAGGGATTCTCTGTCGAAAAAGAAGAGGACGGGGTTGAGTTCGATCGGGATTCGTTCTCCAGATTTCTCCACCAGGTTCCATTATCCGAGGCGGAGCTCTTCGCCAAGATGTCTTACTTGGGGAAGCTTGCGTATTCCATTCCGAAGATCAAGGTACAGGTCGAGTTTCTTTTTTTTCTTTTTCTTTTTTCCAATATTTGATCTTCTATGTTTTTGATATCTGAATTGGTTGTAAATGAAAATGTCGTCTTATTTGTGGATTTTAGCTTGTTCTGATTCTGGACATTTTTAATTTCTAGGCTGTACTCATGTTGTGAGTAATGGATAAAATAAATTATGCTCTTTTTAAAATTCACTAGAGGTTCTTTATCTTGTTGCCTCTGGATTTTCATGGACGCTGTCATTTTAATTCCTTCTAGCTGATTTAGGAGATGGTGAATAGTTGCATTAATTTCTGATTGCTCTGAAATGACTCTGAGAATTCCTCGGATGTTTTACTTGTTTGTGCTTTCAGGATACTGTTTCACAGTGAGAATGAAAAGAAGGGTATTTCTTTTGTAATGAATATAAGAATTTGAATGTCCTAAAAACTCAATCACTAGTATGCAAAATTTTCTTAATTCAATTATCTGTGAATCAGCTCATAAAGAATTTCCTAGTTCATTATTAATTTTTCATGCTGTGAAAGATAAAGTATACATTTTTTAAAATATTTCATTATATATACAATACAAAAAATAAAAAAATTATAGCATACGCGGCAAAGCTGAGTTGAACTGTAAAGCCGTCTACCTTCGAATCTTGTTATTGTGTTTTACTTGTTGCTATTCCTAAACTATACCCTGTGTGCTCTAAATCTGATTTTAAAAAGAATTTTTCTTCAAAATGCTAATTAAATAATGTTCAGAACATTCTATTGCTTGATAAAATGGGTTTGAAGTGTATTTTTGTAAAATATATTTTCCTTGTGCTTTGTTTTAGTTCAAATTCCTGTCTATTGTCATGGTCAGAACCTCTATTTTCTTAACTTCTCAATTATTTCTCAGCCAGAAGTACTATCTCACTTGAATTTTCTGTAGCCTGTTAGTCTCCTAAAAAATCATGGCCTTCACTATGTGACTTCATCATTGGAGAAGAAAGTCATATTGTCATGTACTGAGAAGCCAACGCCAAACCAAAATAAAAGTTCTTTGGAGCCAACAATTATGAATGGAAATAGTAATTGTCAAGGAAAAAGTGCTCCAGGTATTAATGCTTCTGCAGCTTATCGGATTGCTGCTTCTGCTGCCACTTATCTGCAATCTCAAACAAGGAGCATTCTTTCCCAAAAAACTCGGAAGACAGAAAGTGATGGTCTGTCCTTCTGCTCAAATGAAGATAAAAATAGTGCTTCAAGATCTCAAATGATTTCTTTTGTGGCCACCACAAATTCGGTCACTGCTGTCATTGATGGTGAGGAAGGGATGAAGGATGCTGTTGCAGAGGGCCTGAATTCTGCGAGCTTCTCACCATGTCAGTGGTTTATATGCGATGATGATAAAAGTGGAACTCGATATTTTGTTATTCAGGTCAATTTATAAAACTGATATCTGGATGTCTTCTTGAAGCTAGCTATGGAGCCCTCTTTTAATCTAGTATTTGATAGATTTTATCACCCTGGCTTCAAATTCCGATTTCAGGGCTCAGAGTCTTTGGCATCCTGGCAAACTAATCTCCTATTTGAGCCTATCCAGTTCGAGGTATAACCAAAGCTGCTTGTGACTTTTTCTCTCCGTGTTTGCAACCGACCATCACCTAAAAAAAACAAATTAAACTTATCTATACAAAATACTTATATGTTAGTAACAAATTTCACATTCAACAATGTAAACTTCAGCATTCAACACTGCCAAGCATCACAGCCATAAATTGCTAACTTCATCTTCCCCCAATTTCTAAATTTTTCCGCCTTCTCTGTCATGTAGGGACTGGATGTATTTGTGCACAGGGGCATCTACGAGGCTGCCAGAGGGATTTATCAGCAGATGCTAGCAGAGGTGCAAGCCCACATTAAGCATTATGGTGATTCTGCTACACTCCGCTTCACCGGCCATTCTCTTGGAGGAAGCCTCGCCATTCTCATAAACCTCATGCTTTCAGTTCGAGGAGATGCACCGCCCTCATCTTTGTTGCCGGTTATAACTTTTGGCGCTCCCTCCATCATGTGCAGAGGAGATTACTTGCTTCGCCGGCTGGGCCTGCCACGAAGCCATGTGCAGTCCATCATGTTACACAGAGACATTGTTCCCCGGGCTTTTTCGTGCCACTATCCCCATCAGGTGGCTAAGATTCTCAAGGCTGTCAACAGAAACTTCCGCAATCATCCTTGCCTAAACAACCATGTATGTTCTTGCCAGGCTCATCTCCCTGGTAGATGATTAGATTTTAGTATTCTATGTATGTTTTTTCCTTTCTGTATCATGCAGAGCCGTCTGTATGCTCCAATGGGGAAGCTTCTGATCCTTCAACCGGAGGAAGCGTACTCACCTCACCACCACCTTCTTCCTCCTGGCAGTGGCCTATACCTAATGTCCCTTTCATTCGAAGAAACTGAAGAATCAATGAAGCTGCTGCAATCTGCTCAGCATGCATTTCTCAACACTCCTCACCCTCTTGAGATTCTCAGCGATCGGCTGGCTTACGGCCCTGAGGGAACCATTTTCAGGGACCATGACATGAATTCTTACTTGAAGTCTATACATGGGGTGATTGAAATGGAGCTCAGGCACTTCAAAGAGGCTGAGAGCTTGCGTCGACGGTTAATACGGTGGCCTGGTCTTATTAGCAGCTCCAATGCTGCACCGTTGGACATAGGTAAGCATCTGATTGGCATATCTGGCACACTGAATTGGCTTGCCAGTACTGTTTCTCGGCAAATTTGGGTGGTCATCATGTTCTTGGGAAATTTATCTATTGCAAGATTAGGGTAACTAGGGCTTATTAGTTTATTTGGATGTTTTATTCTTTCTTCCTCGTCTCTTTTCTTGGGTGGTTACCATAAATTTAATTGGGTATTATGTGTATAGAACTAAAGAGATGGAGGTACACAAGTGTAAACTAGAAGCATTGTTTTATTCAATTGTTAACAATCAGAAAGTAGTTATGCATTTGCTATGCTTTGTGAATATTGAAGATATTCTATTGTCTAGTGGATGATCTATTTTTTTTTATTTTGTGGTCTTATGCCTGAGTTTTGGAAAAAAGTTTTCTTTGGGAAATTTTGCTTATTTATTATTAATATATAATTATAATAATAATAATAACAATAATTATAATAATAATATTACATTATAGTATATATATATATATATATATATAATATTGATAAATAAATAAAATAAAAAGGATAGTAAAATAAAAGAGCATAAAATATATAAAAAAATATTATGAGTTGAAATAAAAGTTATGAGTAAATAATAAAAATTAGTGGGCAGTACCTTAGTATGTTAAAAGTCAAAATCAATATTTAATTATTTATATCTCATCATAATTTTTAATATTTTGACATCATAAATTATTATGTGATAAAAATATATTATTTTTGACCTAAGATCCCAAGCTTCACTTGGAGACTCAAATATTAGCATCAAAATTATTCTAGAAATATAGACAATTACATGTTGGTAATTGTTCACTTAAACATTATTTTGACGAGTCTTTTCTCTGGATCTTCAGCCCCTTTCTAGTGGACTAGATCCATCATTATTTCTTTATGGGTTACTAGCTTATTCTATCTATTCTCATCACATATATTTGTTATAAGTTTTTATGGAAAGTAAGAATGCAATTTAACTTAGCATAATGTTGTGGTACATGCAAAAGTTGTATACATTCAAAATAAGTAAGCTCAAATAATATTAAAAATAATATAATTAGAACAATTCTAGGTATATGATTCGTTCGTTTATTCTGCAAAATTTTCCTTATAAAAATATGTTAAAAATTAATTCCTATATATTAATTTACTATTTAAGAAAATATGAAATAATAATATAAAGGATTTGTATCAACATTACAAAGTTTAGGTGAAAAATCTTAAAATATGTTAGGTGATGCGATTATGATTTTTAGTAGATTTTGAATATTTAAATAAGATAGGGGTGATGTTTTTGTGGCAATCGGAAGTCGTCAAAATTTCGTCGGATATTTTAATAATATTTAAATACGTCAAAAATTGGGAAAATAAAATACTCGTCGAATCGAAAATCCGACATCGTCGTTGCGTTCCTCACCCCTCAATTAGCTAAAGGTGAATATTCGAAAAGTTTCTGAAGCCATTTAATTATATATCTTTTAATTAAGAAAATTAAAATTTAAATATATTAAATATTAATCATTTAAATTCCCTAAACGACGCCGTCAAGTCCATCGGACCGTTTCCCTCCCAGCCGTTGGATCAAACGGCTCGTTCCAGCCGTCTGATCGCTCGATGAAACAGTAGGCGCGTCACCGTCTTCAGCCGCGAACCCTAGGATCGCGCGTGGCATGCCCGCTCACCGCGCATCGTCCCTGCCTCACGAGCTCCTCCCGTGGCCTCATTAAATGTGGTGCCCCGCCCCTTAATCCTCAAGATTAAGCTAAAGGGTGGCGTGTCACTCTAGCTAACCCTTCACTTATAATTAGATTAGGATGAAATCCACAATTCACCTAATAAGAAAAGGAGTGAGCATTGAATCAAACATTCAGTCACTATCTAAGTAAACATATAGAGTGCGGAAGCGATATACAATATAAAACATCCAAGCATCACAACATAAGTATAAAGAAATACATCTTAGAACATAAGCATGGAATCCAAATATGCAGTCATAAGTACCTGTATATTACATCAATTTAAGTTCCAAAAAATGAAAATAAAGTGCACTCATCCTCACTTATAAAGGAGAGACTAAATAGCTGCTTCTTCCACAGGCTCCTCCTCCGGATATGGCTCCACACCAAGATCCTGATCGTCCAACTGAAGATGATCTGCCATTGTCGATTTCACAATGTAGAGTGCCAGCCAAAAAAAAGAAAATCTTGTGTTAGATAATTGTCTAAGTACATTTTAAGCTAATGAGTTTTATATGTGTTTTGTAATATCACCATTTTATAATTTTTAAGCAACAATTATATAAGGGAGCAACAAGCAATACAAAAGGAAGGAAAAAGCTATAAATCATCATTTATAACTTAAGTAAAAAGAGAGGCTAAGACATGCCTCATATACAAGCTAAATAAAGTAAGGCATAAATATAGATAATCAAACAAGTACTGTAAAAGAAATATTATATCTTAAATATGCTGGTGATCAAAAGAAATATGCTAATTAAAATAAAATAACTCAGCAGTGATACATACAAATAACAGCAAGGTTCTAACATCCTAAAATATATAAGCAATACAAAAAAATAGCTGACTGTATAAAAATGCTGAAAATTAAACAAAATATCATAACTGCATATATATAAATATCCGTGTACCAACTGTCATACAGAATAGAGCTAATCTAGCCCATCGAATATCGAAAGATCTTAGCACCATCACGGCTAAATCACAAAATTGTGTACCCCTAGCGACATAAGGAGGCTAGGCAACTAAGCACACAAAGTAATCAAAGGATCTTAGCACCAGTACGACTAAGGCACCAACGGTGTACCCCTAGCGACATAAAGAGGCTAAGCAACTAAGCACACAACAAAATAAGTCCTTCCCCTAGTGACATAAAGAGACTAGGCAATAAGGACATATCTGAGAGGCAGCTAAAGTACGTATAACTAATATTTTTTCATTAATCACTTTAATATTTTCATGAGAAATCTAAGGAGTATCCATATTTTCCTAACATTTTATTTATGCATCAAAAATCTTATATGATATGCTCAATGAAATATGGCACAAAAATACAAGTAATGCGTAGCAACAAAATATCAAATAGAAACAATGGACTCAACTAAATATGGTGATATTATTTGTTTTCTACTTAACTATTCTAACTATTCCAAGTTACATAAATTTAGGATCACCATTTTCCTACTATCAAGTGTAACTTAGAAATTCATTCTTATAAGTTAAAAAGGATTAGAACTGATCAGGTTATAATTTAGTTCAATTAGATAGACGACTACGAGTTGAATCAATAAATCATACATCCTAATTTTGGTGAATTTAAACGTTCTATCTAAGATCTGATCAAGATCTTCTAAACCTATAGATTATGAGTTAAATATTACGAGATTTAGGTTTAATCACATAATCCAAAATGGGTAAGACCTGAGATCTAAGTTTTATTCTATAAGTGATCTACTAGTTAAGACAAATCTTATTAAATAATCAAGCTTAATAGGATGAATCTCCTATCTTAAATCTAAGGTTAAAAGACAAAATAATCAAAATAAGTGGTAAAATAAAAGAAAAGTCTATAAACTAATAAAACCAAGGTTTCACTCATTGGGTAACCCAATTTACCCAATGAATGAACTCTAACATATGATCTAGTCCTAGTCTCAGGAAAAGTCCTTAAGGTGTAGTGTTAAAGACTTAGAAAAATCTTGGAATCTAACCTAATAGTTAATTTCACTCACTTAAATATTACAAATATAATTATAGCATTATTTTTAATATTTTGGAATGTTGATTAAGGGTTATGGGTGTTTATTCCAAACTTAGGGCAAAATAACTATTTTGCCCCTACTTTAAGGGTCTAAAAGTCAACTTTTGTTTTAAGGGTTCAAATTGAATTTTCTTAATTCCAAGTGATTCCTTACTATCTAACCTGAAGATAGACAGTAAGTACGTCCAAATTGGACTCAAAACGGTCAAGTCATGACCAAAATAAGGTCAGTGGTAGTTTGGTCTTTTACCTATATTTCTAGTATTCATATCCTAAATATTATTTCAATTTATTGATGACATTGAAATTCTAAGTTAGTTAATATCTTGAATTTTTGAATTTAGAGTTGATTTTACTAAGTTACGGTCATTTGAATTACAAGGGCATTTTGGCCATTTTCACTAAGAGTTATAGGGTTGACTTTTTGTCCTGGTGTTAAAATGAGAAAACTAATACTACTAAAGTGATCGGGTCACTCTCCTGAGCATTTTAAGACCCATATTGACAATGTTTTGATAACTATGTTGAAAGTTATGGGGTTCTAAAGAGGCCTTAAAATGCTACCTCGTTATGTGTACCCCGAAATTAATTTTTACATTACGCCATTTGATTCTATTTATTTTTCTGAGTATTTTGAGACCTATATTTGTTATGTTTAGATCATCCTACAAAAAGTTATTATATTTTTAAGTTTTGCTATTCAAAAATATAATTTGTATTAATTTACTATTCATTTATTCAATTTAAATTAATTTACTGTTCACTCCTAAAGTTATATATATATATATATATATATATATATTTCTGAAATTATTGATAATTAATTAATATGTCATTAATTAGAGCTTAATTATTAATTAACATTAATTAATCTATTAATTAATTTAATTATAAATATTATTATTATTTTACTGTAAAAAAATAATTAAGCTTAACTTTAGGTTAATTAATCTTAATTAATTATTAATATTTAGTTAGTAGTTTTAATTATAGATTTACTATTTAATTATACTTAATTATTCTAATTATTGTTAATAGTTAATTATTATTAAAATAATCTTAATTATCTCATAATTATTAATTACATAAATTTAACTATGAGTATACTATTGAAAAGTCATTAACACTAATCTTAATTAATTAGCCACTAACTGTAATTAATTAGGTTAACAATAATTAATTTGTTTTAATTAACAGACAGTGGGCCCACATGACACGTGGCACTGCCAGAGGCTGCCACGTGGCATTGTGGGCCTCACAGGGAAGCCGAAGAGGCTCGGGTGACCGGGCAGTGGGCCCACCTGACACGTAGCACTGCCAGAGGCTGCCACATGACAATGTGGGCCCCACAGGGCAGCCGAAGGGCCGCCGAGGCTCAGATAGTGGGTCCCACTTGACACGTGGCGGGCCTAGAAGCGGCCACGTGGCGCTGTGGGCCCCACGGCCAAAGCCGAAGAGCTGCTGGCTCGGGCAGTGGGCCCCACTTGACACGCGACACGCCGGGTGGCTGCCACGTGGCGCAGTGGCCCCACGACCAAAGCCGAAGAGACGCTAGTTCGGGATGTGGGGCCCACCTGACACGTGGCATGCCGGTGGCTGTCACGTGGCTATGCGGGTCCCACCTATTGCTTACACGGACCCGGACGCGACCGGGGCGAGCTCGGGTCGACCCGGCCCGGCCCGGACTTCGTCTCCTTCGCGGAGACGTCCCGAGGGCGCCGGGCTAGGGCACGGCTTTTGCCGGCCTTCTCGGCGCCGGACCACCTCCGCCCGCACGGCCGACTGTAGCCCTCGACTAGGCATACACGTTGGTTTGCGGACCTTCGCCGGAGGTGGCCGGGATCGCCGGCAAATCCCAACCCTATGTCCTAGGGTTATGGGTTACGGAGGGTGAACGGTTTCTACTGTGGACCTAATCCTAATCGCCGTCGATCCGGTTGGGTTAACACAGATCAGGACCGGTGGATCGTCAATCGGGCGTATGGAATAGAGTATCGAACTTAGATTGCAATCATTGAAGGAAAAACGGGGGAGTTAGGGGTACCTGATACGAACGGCTTGCGGACGCAGACGGGGCTCGGCTCGGGTTCGCTCGATCCGGGCTTGGGTTTCGCAAACCCGGAGCCCAGAGCTCGGCCGAGGCCTTATAGTAGCATCGGCGACCTCGACGAGGCCGGGGAGGGCGCCGGTTGGCCCGGAGGGGCGGCGGACACGCCGCGTGGCGCTCAGGACGGAGCTGCCAAGGACGAAGGCTCTGGACCGTCGGATCCCGTGATGCGTTGATGGCCCGGATCGGCCTGGGTCGCGGGTCGCGGATCGCGCCTACGGGCCGTCCGATTCGAGCGGATCGGACGGTCCTAATGGATCCGTTCGATCCGAGCGGATCGGATGGTCCTAATCGACGACGCCGTCCACTTAAGTTGACGACGCGGGACGGCGCCGTCAACTTTAATTAATTAAAAATTAATATATATATATATATATATTAAACAAAATCTTGAACAAGATTTTTCTAGCTATTTGAGGGGTGGGGAATGCAACGGCGGGGTCGAATTTTTGATCTGACGAGTATTTTGATTCATCGATTTCCGGGGCATTTAAATTATTATTAAAATATTCGTCAAAATTTCGACGACTTCTGATTGACACGAAAACTTCACCCCAAGCTAATTTGGGGTCAATGAACGCAATGGTAGTGTCCGTTTTCCAATCAGAGGTCAATTTATATATGTCAAATTTTAGGGTTTCTGGATTTTTCAGAAATCAGGATTTGATCTATTTGATTCCTGATTCAGGGTAGGCCATAGAGGTTGACTCCAATTAACCTAATTAGCACTTATGATTATATTTAAGGCTAAGATTAGTCATAATTAACTAAGGTAACAACTTGGGTTGTTACATTAAACGCCATTTGAGCTACCATATGCACACATAACAGTTTGTGTGAGATAAGTCAGCAAGAGAACTCGAGATCCTTTCGTTTGTCGAACACTCTGCATCTGATCGTCGGTTCGATCGATCGCATTTTAGGATTCATCCACAGTATAAACTTCATCTTGCTGATCCTTAGCCATTAGGGTTAGCGTTTCCTAGCAGCTCCGAGCTCCGCCAGTATCGGTTCAACCACCATTCGAGAGGGCTTGTCAAGCTCGTGCGATCGATGTATGGGTCGACGCCATGCATCGCCGGATGTGGTCAGTTTTCCAAACCCTAATTCTCGGCGTCGGGGTCGAAGGAGGAGAGCCTCTGGCTCGGGCCAGGTCGACCCGAGCCGAACTCGTTCTCGCACGGGTCCCGTGCACGTCAGCTGCCCTGTCCCGCCTGCGGAGCCAGATGGCACGCGGGGATTCATCGGGCGTCTCATTGTGGGACCCGTCGGCGCATTCAAGCGCGTAGTGGTGGGCCCCATACTATCACCTCTGTCGGGAGCCGCAGGACCCACCCGGGCGTTTCAGGCCGCTAGGATGCCGCCACGCGTTCGTGGGACCGCTTCCTATCGAAGCTGTCTCTTCGATCGCACGACTGTGGGGCCCGCTGTCTGTTGCCTCGTCCAGTTGGAGCAAGCCGCATGGGCAGTGGGGTCTGGCACCTTAATTAATTTAATTTAATTATTTATTTCTGTTAATTAAATTTAAAACAATTAGTTTAATATTTACACAGTAAACTAAGTTAATGTTAACTAAATAATTTAAATGCATAAACTTGAATCATTCATATCTTTCAATTTAATAATCCAAATATATTAAAATTAGATCTTATTTTGTTCAAAAAAATGAGAGTAATAATACGATAGTATCAAATTTTTTGTAGGACACCTATTTAACATAGTGAGATTTTAGGATCTCCTCACACTTGTACCAAAATTTTGAACCCTCATAACTTTGTGCATATACACTCAAACATAGCTAAAATGAGTCTTAAAGTAATCAAGAGAACCTCATGAACACTTTGATAGTATTAGTCTTGCTATTTGATAATTGGTTTGACTAATAACTTTTATGACCCTCACTAATGACCCTTAAAACTTTAGAAATTGATTAGGCCATATTTTAATCATTTGGACTCAAATCAGAAAATTCAAAATACTATATAGCTTAGAAAATCAGTGACAATAATAAACTGAGATAAAATTAGGATTTTGACTACTAGAAACCCTAGGTTGACCAAAATACTTCTAAACTTAATTAGGTTATAACTTGGCCAGTTGAGGTTCAATTTGGGTCTACTCCTAGTTAAAGTACTCAGTGTGATATAAGGAAGCTATAGATACTGAATTTGTTAATTTTGGATATTAAATAGAAAAGTTGGGTTTTTGACCCCTCTTAACCTTAGAAAATTATATAAATGCTCTTAGACGAAAATATTGAAGGACAAATATCATCTCCAGGTCTTAATCTCACATTTTATATAGAATAAAATAAAACTATTAGCTAGCACTTCTGAATGAGAAAGTAGTACGTTTGAATGGTAAAAAATTATAAATTTTGTTCAATAAATATCATATAAAATTTCTCATGACAAATATAAAATAATAATTTCTAATAAAAAGTGCTAAGTACACATACTATAAGTAATTTAGCTCAATTTTATTGTTAAATTATAGATTTTGAAACTATGCAAAAAAAATTATCAACAAAAAATATTAAATTGCAAGAACAAAAAAAATAAAATAAGTATATTTTATTTTAAATGAAATATTTAACAATAAGTAAATTAACTCAAAATAAACTAATGAGTTTCACTTAATTAACATTTACAAATAAATAATTCTATTAAGATACAACATATATACTCTTATCTCTATATTTTGTAAAGAATGATATATTTGAGATAGAACGATAAGAATTATCTTCAAAATTCTCAAAATATGACAGAATGTATGAAAAATACATATCTATGAGATATCATTCAATAATTTAAAGTTGTTTAATTTAAGATTTCTTATATTGTCAAATAAATAAATAAAAATAGCTTCAAAATAAAATAATATTATATGAAAAAAATACTCATAACAGAGGAAAAAATATATTTATTAAATATTTTTTTTTATTAAACACTTTAATTCCATAATAATTTAAGAAATTTATAAGAAAAATTAATGTAAAAATACAAATACAGCATAAATTTATTTAAAAAATAAAATAACAGTTCAAATATTTTTTTAAAATTTTTAAATTTATAGTTTAACAAAAGCATTTTAAAAATTCCTTTATAAAATAAAATCATACTTCAAATTTATTTTTTTTAAATTTATAAACGCATAGCTTAACAAAAAATTTTTGTTTTGCAAATTTATAAAAAAAATAACTGTAGCTAATGATGCTCTGTTGGCTCTTTTGAAAACCCTATTTTTAGAAGAAGAGGAGATCCCTATTTTTAGAGGAAGAGGAGATAGTTCAGTCCCAAGTCACAGCAAAAAAATCGAACTAATAAATGAAGACGGAAAGTAGAGGTTATAGAAATTATAAATAAATAAATCTTAAGCTCAAGAAAAAGATCGAATAAGAGAATTAAATATAGTAATTACTTGATAAGAGAATCGCCACAAGCTTTCTTATAGAAGAAGAAGAGCGATGGGTTTGCTTAGGATGATGAGCCCAGGGGCGGTAAAGGGGCCCTGTGCCAAAGTTGTCTTCTTCGGATAACAGAGCCGTCGTCGAAGGATGAGAATTTTTTTTCTCTCTCTCCAATCTCAATATATATATACTAATAGAAAATAAGTATTATAATATTTGTTCATTTGATTAATTATAAATATTAAATATAATATTTTTAGGTTTCTTAACTACAAATAAACTATAAACTAATGATAATTATAATCATTTAACGCTTATGCTAAATTTTTTCACATAACGTAGCATGTTTAAGAAAAAAAAAAGAGTAAAATTACACGTGTTTGAATTTGCTATCTCAGATTTTATATTCAAATTCCACTTATAACATATTTATTTATTTTTTATTTTTTATTATTTTGGAAATTTTGAGGGTTTTGCCGCTATATTTCAATAAAATAAACAGTACAAAAGGGAAAAAGACTAACATTGAGAAGAGGCAAAAGACTAAAAATTAGGATTCATCTTCTACGGGATGACTCACATAAGACAAAAGAGTCGACGGGATATCAATTCTTTAGATCAAAGTAGTATCTGAAGTATCCGTTGTTATAAATGAAGGATGTAAGAAGTTACCAAACTATCAGCTGGGTTTAGAAAAACACCATGATCCATCATTAGTATTTAAAAATAAAAAATGATACACTTACACATGAATATACATAAAAAATATTCAAAACTAATAAAAATTTTTATTTATTTTTAAATCTTATATATAAATTTTACAAAAAAAAATATATTCAACAAATAATTTATTTACACATTAATATATATACTAATGCTCAATTTATTAGTTAAATGGCGGGCTCATGTGAGTGTAAATTAAACGCCTGCAGTACTGGAAAAGTTTTCCCTCTCATTTTGCGTACGCAAGACGGGACGCACTAAAACCCTATCAATTTAGGAGGGAAAGTGCAAGACCAATCTACAAGAGAAAGAACGCCAGATTACACCGCGTTTGATATTCCTTTGAACTGCGTTTGTTTTTTTTTTCTCTTGCAGCCTCTATCGCGGGCTTGAATCGTTTTAGAAGAAATGCGCCGAGACCAAGGCGGTGGTGCGAGGTCAAACAGCCCGAAGAAGATTTTTGCAGGCGTCCGCTTTGTTCTCTTTGGATTTGACTCCGTTTCCGAAGCCCAGGTCAGTCTCACGTGCTCCATCTCCTTGCACATTTTGAATGCCCGAAATCACCATTACTTTGAGTGATTATGAAAAGAAAGAAATTTTTTTTCTTCCATTCTGCGTTAATTATATGTTTGTTATTTTATACCTTAGCACTACCTTAGTTTGTACATTGATTGGAAAGTGAGACTGTTTAGTGCCATGAAAATTTTGTTGGAGTTCATAATGTTTAATTAGGCTACCACTAAGTTGAGTGTAAACCATTGGGGATAAATTAAGGAGAGTTCAGCTAGATACATATGGTTCATAAAATTAGTGCATGAGAATCTTCTACATAAATATGTCTATGTTTTCATGGAGCTGCTGCCATGTTGATCCCACTAGTGAGGTCTCACGGACATGAATCACTCATCATTCCAACCCTAAGGTCGTCTTTAGCCGATCTCCTATGAGACCTCTTGACTTCTGACCTTAACGTTTAATATGCTGGCTTTTCTATATTTTACTTCCTTGCTCTATCCAGTGCTGTTGGAACTTTGTATGTCTCAACAACACATGAATATTCTCAGTATTAAGAAGAGTTGTGTAAATGTCTCCGCTACAATCTCCTTTTACAAAATCTAATCTTATGTCTAAGCGAGAAGTTTACTTTTTGTAAAAACATGATTTTTTCATAAGTTAACATGCATCTAACTTCAGAACCTTAAGTCCGAAATGAGCGAATGAAGCATTATGAACTGAATATTATTTCACTGATTTTTTTAGTAACCATTCAGCACTTAATTTTTCATTTAAATAAAACTTGCAAGCACAAATTATTCTCACATTTATTAAATGAAGGATTACAACATGCACATGAGATTATTACACCATAGTTTTTGGCCTAAATCTCCCAAAAAGGGAGTTTAGGCTGTCATTATCATGAAAAAACACATATAATTGTATTATAGCAAGTGAAAGACATTTTTTTTTTGAACATAACAAGTTTGAGTGAAGAAAGAGATATTATATGAACAATCATTGGCATTCTCTAAGATTCTCCTTCTTCTCTTCTTCCTTTTTTAATCCCTTCTTCTTGGTAGCTTGTGTTTTTCTCCTTAGCTTGGTGGCTACTTTCTCCAAAAAATCCTTGTGAATATTCTCCCTTTTACCTGGTGGTTGCTTCCTCCTGATCCAATTTCCAACTAAATGAATTTTTTCTCAACACATTGATCAACAAGTAGTGAAATCCTTGCCTAAGATTTTCTTGATAATTGAAATGTCTTGATTCATTTGATCAGTTGATGCTGTCAAGTGTGTTGACATTAATTTCAAATAAACCTTTATGTGAAAATAATGCTTAAAATGAAGTGAAAAGGCAGTTGAAAGTTTTTTTCAATATTAGATTGTGTGCGAAGTAAAAAGTTAGGCAAATGCAAAATGTAATTTATTTGGCTCAAATACATTATTCCATGGCTATAGATGGAGCAAAAACTAGGGGAATAGATCATCATTCAACTCATACTTCTTTTATTAAAGAAGAATCAAAATATCACTTTTAATTGAAAAGATTGACACTAAGAAGCTCTTTTAGTGAGGCTTCTAGCAAAGGGCCAATCACTGAAGATGAACGTAGTGGTGAAGAGGGAGATAATCAGCTTGTTGGTAGCCAATGATGGTGTCGGCTATGATGAAGGTTTTGTCGTGGAAATCAGTTAAAATGAACGTTTTAATGCAGAGATCACTGTCATCTACAAGAGTGTGAAGTTCTTGTTTAGGCAGAGCTGATGTTGAGAAGACAAATGATTTAAATGCATGGATGATGCTCTTAAGAATGACAATTTTAAAATATTATATAATATAAATATGATATTACAATGCTGAAGTTTGGATTTTGTTATTTGTGGAGCCTAATTGGATCAACATAGAATGTGTTGATGGAGCCTTGTTGAGGTGGGGCAGACTCTGGGTGCCCAGGCTCGCCCAGGCGCCCCTAGGCTTCTATGTTAGGCAAGCCAACAGTAGACTGGGAGCTTAGACACGCCCAGATGCTTGTGATAGACAAGCCAACAATAGGTTTGGCGCCTAGGCGATCCAAACGCTTGTGTAAGACATGCTCAACTAGAGGATGGGCGTCTAGGCTCCCCTAGGCACCTATGGCTATTATGCCGCGATCAAACACGAGCGGTGCATCGCATGGAAAATCTGAACTTGGGTTCCCAGGCGCCTGTGGTGATTGTGACATGAAGGGAGGCATCCCTTCATGTTCTAATGGGCAGTTTGGGCCCTGTTTTAAAGAAAATTTTATGAAAAATCTGTGCACGCTTTGCTGTGATAACAGAGTAAAAAATTAGGGTGTTGGAGTGAGAACAAGATCGGAGTTTCTTGAGAAGATTGTGGCTTGGATGTGTAAGAAATTTTCTTGGATTGGTGTTATCTTCCTCTTCCTCTAAGGTTTTCTATGTATTTTGTAAATCTTAATTTCTTCAGTGGAATTTTCTTGTGGTGGTGTGGCTCCGTGGTTTTTCTTATATTTGAGTTTTCACGCATATATTTGTGTTTAAATGTTATTTTTTGTTATCTCTATTGTTTGCGTGTTGCATTTTGCTTCGTATTTTTACTTAAAAATGGTACTATTTCTTTACAACTAGTATTGAAGCGAGGTTGTGCTATGTCAAGTGGGAGTAATTATAGACGATGCTAGATACAAGATCGAGATGTTTAATGGTGCAAACTTTACTATCTGGAAGATGCAAATCGAGGATTTGCTGTATCAGAAGAAATTGTACTTGTCATTGGGAGGCACCGACAAGAAATAATAAACTATGAGTAATGAAGAATGGCTAATTTTTAACATTTAAGCCCTAGGTTTGATTCTCCTTTTATTATCCTCATTTTCTTTCAATATAGTCAATGAGAAATTGACTATTGAATCCATGTAGCCATAAGATGAATGTATGTGAAGCCTTTGTCTTCCAAAAATTTTCTTGATGAAGTGACTATTTAATATGACATGGTCGATGGTGGTTTGGTGGCTGAACATATGAATGATTTCAACACTAGCTAAATCAGTTAAGCTTTGTAGATATCAAGTTTGGTGACGATGTGAGGGCTTTATTACTTCTATCTTCATTGATAGATAGTTGGGATATGCTAGTTATTTCATAAAGTAACTTATCAGGAAATGCAAACTTGAATTTCGATGATATTGTTGGGTTCATGTTGAATGAACAAGTCTGGAAGAAGGCTTGTGGTGAACCTTCAAGTTCAGCTATAAATGCAGAAAGCAGACGAAGGAGCTTAGATTTAAAATTCAATAAAACATATTTAAGTTAAGGAGGGGAAAATCAAAGTCGGGAAAAGGGAAAGTTGAGTGCTGGAATAGTGAAAAGTAATGACACTTCAAAAAGAATTGTTATGCTTTGAAGAAGTCAGGTAGTGAAAATCAAGACAAGAGAAATGTCTAAGCAAAAGATTGCCAAGATGTACTAATCATATCGTTAGTCAACATTGAAGCCTGGGTTGTGGATTGAGGTGCGTCCATTCATGCAACCCCTAGCAAGAACTCATTCAAAAACTGCACTCAAGGTGATCTGAGAAATGTCTATTTGGGAGATGATAAAGTATGCATCATTGTAGGTAAAGATGATGTGTATATCAGGTTATCGAATGGATTAATATTGTAACAAAGATGTGAGACATGTTCCGTGTTTGAAGAAAAATTTAATCTCTGTAAGCCAACTAGCTCGTGCAGGCTATGTTACATCATTCACAGGCGACTCATAGAGAGTGACAAAAGGTGCATTGGTTATAGCTTGTGGCAATATGGAAGGGACATTTTACATGATCAATAAAGTGTATGATTCTTTTGTAGTAGTAAAAAATGAGATTGATGTATGTCTTTGACACCAAAAACTCGATCATAGGAGCGAGAAAGTGATGAACTCATTATTAGCCAGAGGGAAGATTGTGTTTATGACAGATAGAGGAAAGCAATAGTCTCAAAGAGTGTGAGAGACTTGAAGTCACATAAATTGGAGTTAGTTTATACAAATGTATGGGTCCGGCTCCCATCTCATCTTTTGGAGGATCTAATATTTTGTCACATTTATTGACGATAATACCAGAAATATATGGATATACTCCATGAAACACAAGTCTAATGTGTCTGATGTGTTTAAAAAGTGGCTAGCTATGGTTGAGAATGAGATGAGCTTTAAGCTCTAGTATCTAAGATCTGACAATGGTGACTAGAGCTGTACGAACAAGTTAAAGGAATTCTGTGCTTTAAATGGAATCAATGCGAGTTTACTGTTCCAGGAACACCATAATAGAATGGTGTTGCATAGAGCATGAACAAAACTGCCATAGAACGTGCTAGGAATATGTGACTACATGCTGGTTTACCAAAAGAGTTTTGAGCAAATGCAGTGAATATAACGATGTATTTAATTAATCGTGGACCATCAATTCCTTTGAAAGAAGGAATACTCGAAGAATCTTGATGTGGAAAAATGGTAAAATTATCTCACTTGAAAGTTTTTGGTTGTTCCTCTTATGTTCATGTTGATGCAGAGTTCCGAAGTAAGCTTGATCCAAAGACTATCAAATGTACTTTCATTGGATATGATTCGAATGAGTTTGGCAATAAATATTTGGGATTTCAGAAAATCATAAGAAGTAGGGATGACACATTCAATGAAAATGAGATTAAAAGGACAAAAATCAGATCCATATTGATGCAAAAGTAACTTTAGATGATGTAATCAAGTATGTTGAAATAGAGGACACCAATGAGCAGGATGAATAGGTCAACCAGGGTGCTCATGAAGGTGGAATGGAGGAAGATCTTCATATACTTACCACAAAAGTCAGAAGCTCTACTAGAATTTCATGATCTATACAGAGATATTCTCCTTCTTTGTACTATCTGTTATTAACAGATGATGGTGAACTAGAATGCTATGAAGAGGCACTACCAGTTGATGATTTAAGCAAGTTGGAGTTAGCCATAAATGATGAGATGAGCTTGTTTATGTCAAGTTAGATAAGGAATTTGGCTAAACTTCCAAATGGAAAGAAGACTTTCTATAACAAATGGATTTACAGGTGCAAGAAGAACCTGATGGTAACAAGCATTATAAAGCAAGACTAGTGATGAAAGGTTTTCAGCAAAAGCAAGGAGTTGACTGCAATGAAATATTTGCTCCAGTAGTCAAGATGACTACAATCAAAGTGGTGCTGAACATAGTAGCAGTGGAGGATTTAAATTTGGAACAAATGGATGTGAATATTACATTTCTTCATGGTGATCTATAGGAGCTATATATGCTGCAACCACAAGGATATATAATTCCAAGAAAAGAAGAGCTAGTCTATAAGCTCAAGAAAAGCTTATACGGTTTAAAGCAAGCACTAAGGCAGTGTTATAGAAAATTTGACATGTTTATGTCAGACATTGGATACAAAAGGTGTTAGGTAGATCATTATTGCTTTAATAAGCAATTTGACTCATATATTATTCTACTGCTGTATGTAGATGACATGTTGATTGGCAGATCAAATATGGAAGAGATCAAAACACTGAAGAAACAATTATCAAAGGAGTTTGACATAAAGGATTTGAGTTCAACAAAATTGATACTCGAGATGAGAATTAATAGAAAGAGGGGTGCACATATATTGAAGCTATCTCAAGCAGTATATGTTGAAAAGGTGCTAAAGAGATTTAACATGAGTGAGACAAAGCATGTTCTTACACCCTTGGCAAATCACTTCAGATTGTTAAAGGAACAAGCGCCTAGATCTGAAGTGGAACGAGAACATATGGAGAGAGTTTTCTATGCTTCAACTGTTGGTAGCCATATGTATGCCATGATACGTATAAGATCGAATATACCACATTTAGTGGGAGTAGTCAGCAAGTTCATGAGTAATTTCGGGAAACATCATTGGGAGGTTGTAAAATAGATTTTCAGATACTTGTGAGTTATTGCTGACAAAACACTTTGTTTTGGAAACTTAAGGATTGAACTACAAGGATATTTAGATTCAAATTTAGCTGGAGATGTTGATAGTAAGAGGAGCACAACTGGTTATGTGTTTACACTGGGCAGTGCTGCAATGAGTTGGGTCTCCAGGCTACAGAAGATTATTGCCTTGTCTACCACAGAAGAATAATATGTTTCCATCATTGAGCCAAGCAAGGAGATATGGTTAAAGAGTTTTTTGGCCGAATTTAGCAAGGGATAGATGATGAAAAATTGCACAGTAAGTGACAGTAAGAGTGCAATTCATTTAACCAAGAATGCAGCTTTTCATGCCAGAATAAATCACATCCAATTGTGATACCATTTCATCCGTTCATTGTTAAAAATGATCAACTGTCATTAGAGAAGATTTATACATTGAGAATCCAACCATTATTCTTATGAAATCAATGTCACTGGAGAAACTGAAGCTGTGTACAACTTCAGTTGGTCTTGAAACTTGATGAGAAGGCGGGGTAAGCCACACCTCAACATTTGTTATGATTGATGCTATGGTGTGAGGACCCCGACGCCGGTTCAACGGAAATCGTTCCGACATCGGGTGACTTCTCACTGCAGGATCATATTGAGTAACTTGAGAGGAAAAGAACATACACATACAAAAGCCAAAGGATATTATTCATTTATTTCAATGTTCACATTACAAGGTCTTTTCAACGTTCCTCGTACAAAAGTAAAAATAAAGAAAAGATAAAAGATAAATAAGCAAAAACAGCGCCGTCGCAGATCCATTTGCAGATTGAAAATTTTAAGCATTAGGGTTCTTGCTTAGCTCTTCCAGAAGTACCTGATCTGGTATTGTACAACAAATAATACCGAGATTGAAATTCCCAGTAATTAGAGAATACTCTAAGTACAGCAGTACATAATAACATTTACATTTTTAAATGATGCGATTAGCGGAAGTAAGGCGGAAATAAAATGCAGGAGAAAATAAGGTAATAGTGTGAAATAAACAATTCTTGCAACAAATATTATTTATCAAATAAAGATTACTGATGTCATTTTTCAGTAATCTACCCCGAATGTTACCGATGTCATTTTTCAGTAACAACCTCGAATATTGCTGATGACATTTTTCCAGCAACAACCCTGAATGAAAAGAACTGTTGGTTTCTAACAATCAACCAAGCATTAATGTTACTGATGTCATTTTCCAGTAACCCCCGAATGAAAAAGGATGTTGGTTTCTAACAACCAACCAAGCTTCAAATGAATCTGGCTCAAAGCAAAATACGCGAAGCTAAGCAGCAGTAAAAGTGCAAAATGTAATACATGTCATGTACTGGGTACCTTTTTGTCATTTAGGATCAGAAGTTCAACAGCTCAAATGAGTGACAGTTCGCTCAATCTGCATTTAAGTCCCCGATATTCCTTTAAATTAGTCTCTCTTTTTTAAAAGTGAGGTGATATTTCATGATTTTTACATTCTTCCATTCATATTAAGATTTAAGTATGTACCTTATAATAATATTACTGAATTGATAGGAATGGAAATAGTAGTCATTTTATAGCATTATGAATTGTCCTCATAATTAATTAATGAGAATGATCAAAATGCGAATGACTAAATATAAAATTATAGTAATGTATATAAGATTAGCAAGAAAGTGTTTTCTTCAATACCCTCCATTTCCAACCTCTCATACCTTAGCTTTTAGGATTGCCGAAAAACAAGGGATGGTTGGAACGGGGTAGCCGGATGGCTGGCTGAGGTGGCAACGGTAAGAGGTTGGCTGGCAGCGGCTACTGAGTGTCTTGGCGGCTTGATAGCTGGCCGTCGGAGGCTGCCGGGGGCTGCTGGAGGCTGCCGGAGAGGGAGCTGGCTGGCTGAAGGGGACTGCCGGGGGCTGCTGGAAGCGGCTAGAAGGGGGCTGCCGGGCTGCTGGAAGAGCAGGACCGGCTGCTGGAAGGAGGGAGGCGGTCTGCCGGAAGCTGTTGCTGGCTGTTTGGAGGGAGAGGGGGCTGTGGGGGGGATATGGAAGGAAGGGGGAGGGCTTAAGTAGAGGGGAGGAGGGGGGGAAAGGGGGGTCGGCCGGGTGGGCCGACCAGCCTGCGCCAAAAACGGCGCAGGCATCACCTTCCTGGCGCGGAAGGTTCCGTGCCAGATGCTGTCGGGGCGGGACGCAGGGGGGCTAACCGGGGGGATTAGGGTTTTGGAATAAATAAAAATAAAAAACTTCAATAATACTTAGAGTTAAATTATTCGCATTTTTCCGCCGTTCGGGGTCTAAATACAATGAAACTTGGCACCGAGGTGTGTTACGACATTACGAACACCCTCGCGCCGAAAATTTTTGATTCGGACAAATATTTTATTTTTAATTAATTTCTGAAGTTTAAAAACTTCAGAAATTAGCCACGATAAAACCGGCGCTCAGAATTTGATGAACTTCTCGAGCAGCCTTTAAATAATATATTTAACATGTCGACACCGAAAACGATGAATTCGGACACGCATTTCAATGTTTTGATTTTTAGAATTTAAAGATTTCAAAAAAAAATAAAACAGGAGCTTCCGTTAATTGGATTTTTTTCGAATTAGGGCACTTTGATCTAAAAATTATTTCTATCTATTGGTAGTTTTGTTTGCCCTAAATTAAAATTACCCGGGATCCTGATTCCTAAGGTAGGATTCTGACCTAATTTGCAAAATAACGACTTTGGGTCGTTACATATGGTAAGGGAAATTCTGTAGTTGAAGAAGGATTGATCGCAATATGTTTATAAGTGGGAGATTGTTATTTGCAGAGCCTAGTTGAATCAACACATGACGTGTTGACGGAACCCTAATCTTAAAATTTACCCAAACACTAGGCCATTTTGTCTAAACGATCAAGTTGTAAGACTACTTTGGGCATACTATCTAATGTACACTCAAACATTTCAAAAGATATAAATCTCATCTTAAACATGAGCAACACCTAGTTTAAATGACCAAGGCCATATGACTTGCTATTTTAGACTTTTATAAATGATGTGAGATTAATTTTAAACCAAACATTGGACATTCCAACTAATGTAAGCAGCAACCTAACTTAAACTCGAGTCAACACCAACGCTATACTTGCCCAAATCTAAGCTAAAGTTGGCTCAACTCTATTGTTAACAAGCTTTCAAACGTCCACCAAAATCACCAAACTAAGACTCAAACCCAAAATTTTAGATTTATGTTTAATAACTCAACCAAGATTTTAAACTATAAATTATCAAAATGGTTCATTGACTCTTCTAAAATGTTCAAAATAATCTTTAACTCTAAAAAATGTATTTTTTGGTTTCTTAATTTTTGTTTAAGTAATTTTTTGGTCCATGCCGTTAACTCCTTTCAGCCGAAATTGGCCGCTTGGTTCCAGCGGCAAATTCCGGCTGAAAGACACAATTTTAACGGAATGGACGAAGAGTTAACGACTAGGACCAAGAAAACACTTAAACTAAAGTTAAGGGACCAAAAAATATTTATAAGAGCTAATGAACTATTTTGACAATTTTCTCAATTTTAAACATTCCTTTAGTTAAGCATGCCTCTAAACTTATAATGATCATGTCTAGCACCTCTAAGCTCTAGTGGCTATACTATCTAAAGTATTGAATTATTAGGTAAAATGATATGGTCGATCATTTTCCAGTCTAACAGCTAGTATTGAACCCAAAGACTTGGTCTTTAACAATATCACTCAGTTTGCTCAAAATTTATGAGATGAGATAATTTGTAGTTGCTAATCATAATTTTTGAATGTCACGCATAAATAATTCTTTGTCGCTGATAAATAGGTTTACAAGTTGACCTTGAAAGATTCCACCCCTCCCCCTAACCTCTTGCTATGTTTTTGTCTGTAAGTGTATTGATACTCTTTAAAATAGAGTTTTCTTCTACAATTGGAGAGGTAATTAATTACAAGGGTTTGCAATGTTAGGAAATTTTGGACATCAGATATAAAAAACTGACATAACAGTTATGGGGAAGTTTGTGTATAACTCAAATTGACCTAAAAAAATGTCTATTCCTACAACCTAATCTTAATGGTGGAAATTTATGCACTTTTTGGTGCATCAGATAATAATGTTTATCATAGCCAACTTAGAAGGTTTATTGCATGCCTTTGACTTCAATCACACATTGCTTTCTAAGTTTCTTAAGCTCCTTCATGAATCTGTAAAAATAATTGTTAATAAAACCTTTGTTTTTTTGTGTTTGACTAATATCAAACCATTTCAGTACCGGTTTGAACTTGTGAATAGAGGCGGATTTGATGTTGGTCGGTATGATTCCAGTTGTACCCATGTGATTGTATCTGGCCGTGTTTTTGTAAGTATAACTTTTTATCTTGTTATCTTTTTCCTGTTATTTTTTGAAGTGAATTTTATGATTCTTCATTTTGTATCTGACCATATGTTTTGAGATAATGATTGTAAGCATCTTCATTTTAGGATGAGCCTGTTTGTGTGGCAGCAAGAAATGATGGGAAAATGTTGATTACAGAATTGTGGATTGATGACAGTTTGAGTTTTGGGATGCTTGCTGATTACACAAAGGTTTTTTGATTGTTTTATTTTTTTCATAATATAGTTTTGTTGTTACTTGTTGCATGGGCCTATGATTTTATTCTATGACAATTTTTTGTACACTGCTTGTCTTTTGCAGGTTTTATACAGACCTGTTAGAGATTTGAGTGGTATTCCTGGCAGTGAGTCATTAAATATTTGTTTGACAGGGTATCAGAGACAAGAACGTGATGATATCATGGTATGGGTTATATATTTTACTGTGATTTGGTTCAGCTACTGGAATTAACTCAACGTCCATGAATAGTTTTCAACCAGGAGTACTCTGCAAATATTTGATCAGCTACGTTGTTGATGATTTAGTTTGTAATGATGCTGCATAGTTTCTTGTTAAATCTTAAGCTGTCATTGTGTGGGCAATTGGAATGTGTCTCTCAGAGGAGATGGGCCATTGATGAGGGAGGTGCTGCTGAACTAGCAATGTCAGCGTGGGGGTGTGCTGATTTCACTCGTGCTTATGGGCGAAGGAGAGACTGGTGGTGCTTGCACATGTTGCACATGGCTGCAGAGAGGATGTCTATTAAAGCTTCGTCAGTTTCCTAATCTTATTTGAGAGGAGAGGAAAACATAATTTTTCATCCACTTTAACATAATATAATTCCTATACATGCTAATGTGTATTTTTAACTATAAAGTTGAAACTTAAAATAATAAAGGGACCCAAATATTGATGGGCTTTACTTAATTATAAAATAAAACATTTCTATATCCTTGATAAATATTCCCCAATGAAAATTTAAATTATTCACTAATTTTCTCCAAACTTGGGTGGTCTTGCTACTGCTACAAGTATTTTGTTTCGCTTTCAAAAATAATCTTCTAAACATGAAATGAAATCTTTTTGCTTAACTTGAAGTACTTTGTTGAGGATTACTTATTATAGACTTTCCTTACCTTTATATTCATACACCAAATTTCTCTCTACTTTTCTAATGTGAAATTTTTTTTATATGGAATGTTTTAATTACTGGAGTTTGCTAAAAATGACAAAAGTCTACTTTCTCTTTGCGTACCTCTCACGATAGTGATAACGAGGAAGTGTCTGCAATGCTGGATAGCCATAAATCTTTTTGTTGTTGTGCTGTGTCTGTCATGCTGTCTGACAGGGAGGTTGCTGATGAGCTGAGTTTGACTCGCCAGAGTTGAATTAGTGGCTAGATGAGGAACAGAGGGTTGTTCCACTGTTCAATTGGGATGGTGATAGTCCTGCCAGAATGAAGCATGACAAAATTCAATTTTGGGGATGGTTAGCTGTGGCAGGTCTTGATATATAGCTTAAATACATGGAGATTGAGAGCAGATGATGCTTGTTGCTTCAGTCCAGTTATTTCTGTCACTGTTAGTTACACCATTTCAAACTGTCAAATTGATAGTTGGTTGAGCAGAAGGTGTTGCAGTAGTTGATCTTTTTTTGTGGGAACTACTTTTGTGGTCCTTATTTTTAATTATCGTTAGTGACATTCTTGATGGGGCAACAGAGTTGTTTTAAAAAATTCTCAATGTATGTTGAAATATGCAGCCTTAAGCTGTTAGACAAGGATGCACCATTTAAAGTGCTGTATAGCATGTTGGGATCGATGACCCCTTGTTGATATAAAAGTTGGGGTGAAAGGGTTTTAAATTGTTGAGAAACAAAAGCTTCAAATCGTTAAGCAAATCAAAATAAACAAGAAGAACACATGCAAGATCAATCACAACACAATACACAAATTTACGTGGTTCGATGCCTTCTTCTTCCTTCCAATGGAGCAGCCACCACACACAAAATCAAAGGAGGCTGATAATATTTCGGATTTTATTGCCTCTTAACCCTAAAAAGGGCTTAAGAATATATATATATATATATATATATATATATATATATATATATAGATATATATGCAACTCAGAATTGGGATGACTGGGCCGTGGGCACTGTAGCTCCCGCCTCTCTGGCGCTCTGTTGCTGCGGCGCTGTAGCGCCCGCCTCTCGGGCACTCAGCTCTTCAATCATCATAGTGCTATAGCACAATTTTGCAGTTGGCTTTTAATTTTTTTGAGGATGGTGGTGAGTCAATTATGCTATTTTGACTTTGAAAATTGAACTTCCCATCATACCTTTTTCAAAAGGTTCTTGCTTCATGACATGCTAATTTCTGGTCATGATGTTTTCATGGAATGTGATTCTAAGAAATTATTTGATTGCATCACTTTTATTTGCTCTTGTTTGTACTCATCTTTAGCTGTGGCAAAAGTCATGATATAGCTTAAATACATGGAGATTGAGAGCAGGTGATGCTTGCCGCTTCAACACAGCTATTTCTCATTGTCGCACCATTTCGTACTGACAAATTGATAGTTGGTTGAGCAAAAGGTGTGGCAGTAGATGAGCTTTTTTTGTGGGAACTACTTATTTGGTCATTATTTGTAGTTATCGTTTGTGACATTATTGATGGGGCAAACAGAGTTGTTCTTAAAAAATCTCAGTGTATGCTGAAATTTGCAGCCGTTATTTGTTAGACAAGCATGCACCATTTAAAGTGCTGTATAGCACTCTAGCACCATTTTGCTGTTGGTTCTTAATTTTTGTGAGGGTGGTAGTGAGCCGATGATGCTTATTTGACTTTAAAGCTTGAACTTCCCCTCGTACCTTCTTAAAAGGATGCATATTCTCTTGGAAAGTGGTTCTAAGAAAATGCTTAATTTCATCACTTTTATTTACTCTTGATTATACTTATCTTTAGCTGGCAGAAGTCATGATATAGCTTAAATACTTGGTGATGCTTGTCGCTTCATTACAGCTATTCCTGACTGTTAGTTGCACAATTTCTTACCGGCATAGTTTATTGAGCAAGAGGTGTGGCAATAGATGAGCTTTTTTGTGGGAACTACTTATTTGGTTATTATTTTTAGTTATCGTTTGTGACATTATTGATGGGGCAAACAGGATTTTTAAAAATCTCAATGTATGTTGAAATATGTGCCGTAAGTTGTTAGACAAGCATGCGCCATTTAAAGTGCTGTATAGCACTCTTAGCACAATTTTGCTGTTGGTTCTTAATTATTTTGAGGGCGGTGGTGAGCCAATGATGTTATTATGACTTTGAAGTTTGAACTCCCCCTCGTTCCTTTAAACGGTGCTTGTTTCATGACGTACTAATTTCTAGCCATGTATACTCTCTTGGAAAGTGATTCCAAAAAATTATTTAATTCGACCACTTTTATTTACTTTTGCATACACTTATACATTTTTTTGTTTAAAATTGATATGATTATCTTATTTACTGTTACTGCATTACACTTAAACTGATCCTTGTAGATTTTTATCGTTTGATTTGTAGAGAATGGTTTCTTTGATGGGGGGGCGTTTTTCAAAGCCTTTGATAGCAAACCAAGTAACTCATCTCGTTTGCTATAAGTTTGAAGGTATATTAGTTTTATATTAGTTAAATGCGACACATTTAATCGAATCTTACTATAAAAGTAAATGGAATATCTTTCTGCAATGTTTATAAATACGAGTTCATTTTCATGTGTAGTTGTTGTGAGGTTGCCATCTTTTTTATTGTTTGCTTACATTTACTTGATCTGTCTGTGCAACAGCTACATCAAGTAATTATCAAATTTAATGGTTAAGCTGTATGCTTTTATTATCATTATTATTGTTATTTTGAATAATTCAAATAAATTGGTTTTAAATTATTGCAAGGGTTGTAAAATTATTCCAGATGATTGTTGGACAATCTATTATTGGTTTTAAATTTAAAAATAAAAAGTAAGAAAAGTAATAGTATCTAAAATATATTTTAACAACAAGATGGTAAAACCTTTTGAAAAATGATACAACTGTTTTTAGAAGTAAAGTTTTGAAAATTGGGCAGAGGGATGTTAAGGGTGAAGCTAATCTTATGTGAAATTTGTTGTTGCATTCACAATATAACTTATACTTGGTGAATTAAAATTGGTAACATCTAATAGTAAAGATGTTTGATGATGTAAACAAGATGTTCAAGTAAAGATTAATGGTAATATGACATGACCATATTATTGTTTAAATGCAAGAATGATGAGATATGGAAGAAATATAAATTAGATTGTCGTGATTCTAAAATGTAGTTTGTAGCACTGAATGTAAGAATTTGTATGATAAATTATAAATTGCTTAGGGAGAGGGACATATATGAGCTAACTAAAGTTGGAGATGAAAGAAAAAAGATGGTTCAAATAAGTTTTCAAAGGTTATGATTAAAAACATTTTTTAGGAATATAGGTATTTTATATAGTTGGATAAATTATTTTATTAAGTTTTTTGATGAAGTTTGTATCAATACAATTACTATGAGTGAGTTTAGTGGATATAAAAAAGTAAAGTACACTTTATTTGGCTGGTTAGCAAAATTGAGTGTAAAAATACTTTAAAGATTGTGAAAATTAAAAAAATGGTATGATGAGATGATGTGCTTAAGGAATGAATTTTTTGGCTTACTAAGTTATTTAATATTATTTTAAAGGCTAAAAATTGCAGATAATTGGAAGAGTTTCGTTGTACTTATTTACAAAAATAAATATGATGCTCAAAACAATGCAAAATTACAAGGGAATTAAGTTAAAGAGCCATATGTTGGAACTTTGAGAGAGTGGTTGAAGACAAATTTCAAATGGATACTTGTATTTCACAAAATCTTTGGTTTTATGCCTGATAGATCTATCATTGAAATCATACATTTATTAGGAGATTTGTGGTTTAAAAAAAAAATCATCATTTAGTATTTGTTGATCGTAAAATACTTATGTTAGAGCACCAAGAGAAGTTATTTGGAGAATTTTTGAGAGGAGGAATTTGTGTAGCAAATGTTGATGTTTTTAAATATATGTATAATAGGATGTAACATATGTATGACCATAAGGTTCTGGTCTCAGTTTATATTTTCCTACTTTAATTATTGATGTTCTTATTAAATACATTCAAGAGGAGATTCCTTGGTACATATTATTTGCAGTTGACATTTTATTAATTGATAAAACTAGGGGAAGTTAATAAAAAACTCGATCTTTTGAGGATTAATTTAGAATCCAAATGTTTTAGTCTTTGTAGATCTAAAACATAATATGTGTGTAAGTTTAATTGTAATAGAAGGTATAATCTTGTGGTTATTCTTTTGGAGCTTTCAATGCTAATGATGTGGTTGTGCTCTGTGGAGGCTTTCTTTTGGATTTGAAAATTGTTTCTTTCAAACATTCACGCAAGTTGCTGTCATCTACTATTCCCTTGCTATTTGTTTTCTAAACTTCTTAAGATCATGTTGCAATAATCTGAAAGTAAATCATATCTGGGATTAATTATGATTCTATTCTATTCCAAAGTGGCATGCTTAAACATAGTGTTTTGATTATAAGCTAAGCTTGGTCATGTGACTTGACCTGCAAAGAGATTTTGGAAATTGTGTTTTAATTTTTATGTTTTGTCAATAGATGTTCACTTCTAAAATTATTTTTATGAAAGTCAATAGTTTTCACGAGTTATTTTTTGTGTATGCTATATGTAGATTCTTTGTTATTTGTTTAGACCTGGTTAAACCCTTCATTTAGTGTTTATGATATCTGTGAATTTGAGGGATTGTTGGAATATGTTTACTTTCATGTAATTAATATTATTTGTGGATGAAATCTCAAAAATTGGATGTTTGATTGTGTCATATTATTCTGTTATACAAACCAATTTTTGTTGATTAATTAATTACTGTATGTATAATAATGGCTTATTTATTGTTTTTATAATTAACTTAACCTAATTTTTTATAAATAAATTTATATAGCAGTAAATGTAAACAATACTTGAATATATAAGTAATTCATCAATTGCATAGTTAATATAATTAATCAATTAAGCACCTAATTTGATTACAATTTGGTAACACTTGTACTTATTCTTTCTGTTAATTAATTAATTAATTAATTATTCAACTACTTAATTAATGTATTATAACAATTGGGTTATTTAATAGCTTAATTGATTAACTGTTAAAATTTACTTCGATTTATTTTACTGTTTTTTTTAAATCAGCTTAAAGTATGTTAAACCCTAAACTAATAACTACATCTAGCATAAATAATTTTATATAACTTTAGTCAACATACCTGTTGGACAACTTAATAACTTTACTTGCTTAGATTACTTTAATTTTATGTAATCCCTTAATTTAAGCTTGTATTAAACGTTCCCTTGCACAAATTTATCAGCATTTATTTTTTTTATTGGCTGATCTTTAAACTTACCGTTTGTTTGACATTCGTTACACACTGTATTGATCGTCCATCTTTATTGATAGTTATATTATTTTGATCGTTATCATTTATTGATAGTTGCAGGCTTTCTTATGCAGTTTCTGATTCATAAATATGTAAAAATTAGGTAACAATGAATTAATATTTATTTTATTGCTTTTTTGCTGTCTTATGGTGTTGTTTATGTACCTTTTAATAAGGTAGTGGCTTCCATATAATGCATTTCAATGATTGTTGCTGTCACTGATTTTTTTTATTTTTTTCTAACATAGCAGTATTTTATTGTATTTCTCTTATGGGTTTTGTAGCTGCGTTTCTCTGTTGATTTCTGTTTTTAATGGATTGACAAAATTTATCGTTAATATAACTTTTTGGGGAAAATTTTCATTTTTGACTGAAGCTGTGTTTAGCGAATAGCTTTTTTATTGGAATCTGAGAATGTTTTTAATGGATTGTCATTATTGAAAATACACGGGATTGATGGTTTTAACTGTAATTTTACAAGAAGATGGCTTAACTATTGTAGGTGAAAAATATGAACTTGCCAAAAAAGTTAATATAAAGCTTGTCAATCATCGTTGGCTGGAGGACTGGTATGTCTAAGCTACGTGTTCCTACTGAGAATACTTGCGATTGAAAATTTCAAGTGCCTTTTGTTATTTGCACCTAAAAATTTATGTTTTTCTCAATGATTATTTTCTGACAGCTTGAAGGCTTGGGATATCCTGCCAATAGATAACTATGGGCAAAGGTTTGTGCATTAAACTTTAAAATCAATCTAGGTGGTCATGTGAACAATTTTGTAATTATATTCTTTATTTACTCTTTGCTTAGGTTAACAGAAATTGTTGTGACTTTATCATAATTTTTCTGTATTTTCCAAATGCAGGATATTGTTATTTTTTGTGTTATGCCAAGTGAAACAATGCAAATACATTTGGGCTTTATCTGTTAAATTTTATTGCAGTGCGTGTAAATATTTTCAGTTAATTTTATAAACTTATTAAATATTAGATCGCTTTTGGGTATTAGGTATTCTCGTAGTTAATACCAATCAAATTTTGATTGTCTTGAAGGATGCTATTATTAATGTAATAATTTACTATTAGCATATGCAAGCTTGTTCATTAATGAATTGATATCATAAATTTGTGCTAACGTTTTTATTAATTAGTCAAACAATATTGAATGAACTCTAAACGAGCTATGCTTTAAGTAGCTTGTCGTGTGTACGAGTACATTTATAGCTCCAGGCAAAAGTTCTTACTTTCAGGAGAGTTAATGTATAACTGTTTTGGTTAGGGGTGTAGCCAGGGAAGATTTTTCTTAGAGGTTTGGGATTTAGCTTGCTATTATGCTTATGGTGATATACTTGAGCTAAAATATGTTTTCATTACTTTTATGATTTTAAAGAATATCCTTAGACATGTTGCTTGGGTCTTGTTTTGGATACGGCTATCTTCGTGTGTGGAAGTATTTTATAATGAAAAATGCTATGTTTACACAAGAATATACACCAAAAATTATGCAGGACCAATAGAATTTTTTTTTTCTTAATTTTTACATATAAGCTCCACAAAAAAATGTATTCAACCAATAATCTACTACACATTGGATTGACACATCATCTATATATTTTGGTGTATATTAGTTTACAAGTATAGCAATACTCTTTTATAATTGTGTGTTCTTTCATGGCACAACTACTTTTCTTAATTTGGAAAAGGCTTTAGCCCTTCGTTATCATTAAATATATCTTGTAGTGTTCCATTCTACGTTATAGAGTTGATTATAGTTATTATGCCGCCTATGCTTTATTCTTGCTAGTTGACTCATTTTTTTTTTTTTTTTTTTTGGTAGATGTTTTTGCATTGCTTTTTTAATGACTACGTGTTTGTTTTTTTAATCAATTTAATGTTGTTCTCAGTTTCTATGACATTTCTGAACCGTTTTAATTATCCACAACAGTGGTTTGGAGCTAGAGTTGCTTGAAGCTGCAGCTATGGATACTGATGATGAAGCCGTGGATGCAGGCAATAGGGTTACAGTGCAGAGAAGTATTACAGAATCCCATAGTTTAAGAGGTGAAATATCAGTTAACATTGGGTCTGACACTTTGGTGGACAAAATTAGCCTTGGCCTAAAGAAAAATGCTTTATCTGCAAAGCCGGGTGATCTTTCTGTGAATAGTCTGTTGATTTCTACTCCTCATAAAGTCAACAGTTCTAGAAAAGCTATTGATATTTGTGGCATTGAAGACAAGGCACCTAATTTAAATCATCATCTAGAATGTAGGGTAGCTGAAAAACTTTCTGATAATTTTGACTCTGCAATGATAAATAGCAAATCAAAGGATACCAATCTCTTAGATTCAAACTCAAAATGTAATCACTTGTCTTCTAATGTAAGGAACAGTTTGATGAATGAAACTTCATGTGAAAAGGACATCAAATCGAGCTCCCCGAGCTACCTAAGAAAAATTACTGAGAAAGCTGTTGCTCTTGAAGCTGTTCCACATATAGGACCACCTGAAGACCTAAACATTGCAGGAGAAGCTAGAGCTAGTTACGCAGAATCAAAGGATGCTGCTACAAAGGCATGCATGTATGACAGTTTGCAAAATTCAACAAGTTGTTTAAATAAACCACATGTTGATAGAAATACTCAGTCCTTGCCTAAGAAGAGGAAACTTTCTGGTTCAAAATTAAGTTCAAAATTGATAAAGATAGGCCAGGCTTCTAGTAATTCTTTATTGTTAGATGCCTCAAAAAGTGTTAGTTCTGAAGAACTAAATTTTCCAAAGCCTCAACAACAAGAACCCAAAAGTTTTACCCAAAATGAGAGTAGTATGAACATCTGCCACATGGTAGAGATCAATGATGCATTTCCTCAAACAGAAATGCTCTCTATTTCAAATACTTGTCTGAGATCTCCATTGTTGGCACAAAAGGATTCAGGAAATTGTGTGAAACAGAATCCTTCCACAAGTACAAGTTTAGGTCAAATTAAATCTGTTAATGCTCACCATCATGAAATTGAACATGATCTTACGGATTCTAATGGTTTTGAAGTTACTGTTTTTGCACAACCCAGGGAAAGTGAACCTGGTACATTGCCAAAATCTGGTTCGCTAAAATACAAGAGAAAATTTCTTAAAAATTGGCAGCCTGCTTCTTCAGTGAATATATCCAGTAGTTCCAGTTCAATGCCTGATAATAAGGATGAACTGTTAAACGTTCCCTCTAACTCCACATTAGATGAGACAGCAAGTCCTACGCATAAACCTGTGTCTGGAGTTGGAACTTTGTATGACATCCCTTTTTCTAAAGCTATGGTACTCTCAGATTGTTTGCTAAATAATGAGCCTGAGAAAACTGAGGATAGAAGAATGGGAAATGATCTAAGAATCCTTAGGCCACCATCAGCTGGTAGTGGAAATGCAAATGAAGAAACTATTGGTGTGAAATTGTTTGAAACATCTTTGAAAAGCATGGTGAAATCAGGTTCCGCTGCCAAATCTCAGAACGTTGATGGCATTTCAATGAAATATAATACTGATATATGCAATGAAGCATCTGAACACCAGGAAAACCCAGGTGAGGATCAAGAGGATTTTCCCTTTGAATTGAAGGGCACCAAGGTAAAAGGTTCAATTAGTACTGAGATTAATGGATTTTGTGAAAATGGTAAAGACAATAAAGGCTCCCTTCTTAACAACCAAAAGGGCCGCAGGCCCAAGAAATGCAGAGAAAATTGTAAAAATAAACATTCTAGTGATTCACTCAAAAGCATCAATTTGACCAAGTCTGCCATAAAATCAGGAAATGGCGTAGTGAAATTGGGAAATATTGACAGTCTTAAAGAAAATATTGAGAAGGAATATTTACCTATGAAGGAGAAGGGTGAAGTGGAACAATGTCATTCACTTGCAAGCAACACTATTATTGATGTACTAGATGAAAATCACCTGGATCCAGAAAAGGAGAACAAGCTGATGGATAGCTGTAATTTGATTATCAAAGAAGATGAGGATTGCGGTCATATGGTGAAAAAGATATGCAAGTCTGATCTTGGTATAAAATGCTCACGCAATGATAATATCGTTTCTATTCCAAAACTGACCGATATGGGTACAGTGATTCCTAGCCCTACCGCTTGGTTTCTATTAAGCGGACATCGATCTCAAAGAGTTGAGTTTCAGAAAATTATTAAAAGGCTCAGAGGAAAGCTGTGCAAGGATTCTCATAATTGGGCTTACGAGGCTACTCATTTTATTGTTCCAGATTATGTTCGACGAACACAAAAATTCTTTGCTGCTGTAGCAGCAGGAAGGTATGCGAACATTAAGACTTATAATTTTTTATTTTAAACTTTAGTAATTTTGTTAGCGTGTTATGTTTTTCAAAATCCTATTTTAGATAAATGCTATTTTTTAATCCCAAATCATCTTCATAAGAGTAAACCTCTATTCACACTTACCCCACCCCGGCACGCAACAGATGTTAAATTGCTCACGCAATGAAACCTTTCACCTGAAGCAAACACAAGCATAGGTTAATTGTAGAAGAAAAAAGTGAATAATTCACAAAGCACAGAAACATACTGAAGAATTATCCATACTGTGAGAAGAATTATCCATACCATGACAAAGTCACTATGAAGATAAGATTATAAGCCACTACAACATTTTGCATACAACAATACTTATACATTTGTATTCCCAAGCATGACTATTTATGGGCCTTAGGTTGGAACACTCTTCATAAATAGGTTTCATAAATGCAACATAACTATTTTAGAAATTTGAAACACCCTTCATGAATGCATTTAGCGGAAACATCCTTAAAGAATGCATTTAGCTGTTTCGGGACATTTGAAACAGCTTTCATAAATGAATTTGGTTGTTATGCATCAGTCTGAGAGTGCTTAGCCTAGGTGCGTCATCTTCAGTTTGAGCACGTCCCACCTTTCGGAGACCATTTTTTACTCATTTTGTGTTTCGTCTGCCTCTGATCACGTGGCTAAGCCTCCTTTTCATATTCCAAAGCCCACAACAACTGGGCATAGCTTCAGATTTTTTGCCCCCTGAGAAAATAACTTTGGGTAGTTTTGCCTTTGTTGAACGCTGCTTGCACGCCTTGCCGTTTCCACCTGATCTGAAGAGTCATCTTCCTCACAGCGGTTTGCTTTATTAGATTCTGGGTTTGATTTTTTGCCAATAACTGCACTTTGTTATTCTTGGCCCGCTCTGGCTTGCTTTGGGCACATAATGTTCTGGAAGATCTAGGCTTCATTGTTGGTGCTTGAGGTACATTTTGCACATCCTGAACTTTCTGGACCTGCTTTTCAATTTCATTGTGACCAAGAGACTCCATTTCATTAATATAGAAACTGGCTCTCTTTTTTCCCATCTAAAAATCTTTAGAGATGAGAGATTTCAATTTTCTCTTGCTCATGTACTCCAGATCCGGCGCCTGGTGCTAGAAATTCCATCTGCCTTGTTGCTAAAATAGAACATGACACTTTGTAAAGCACCCCTTCTAAACTCCATCAAGTAACCACCATTGCAGCTTTCATAACCTTCTAGGTGTCCCCTGTGAATGTCATCATGTATCCAGCACATATTAATAGAAATTATGTTGGCTGGTATGGGGACAGCGATATGGTTTTTGTTGAGTTGAACTATGTAGGAAGGAGGTAGTTTGCTCTGATGGCAGTGAAAGAAATTGTAGTATGGTGGGAGGCTTCTGGTAGTGCACAAGGATGATCCTTGTCTACTTTTTTTTTTGCCCTATTTATAGTCGTGGACCCTCCAATGCAACTGTCAGCCATTTCACTTTCTTCTTTCTCTATCTCATATGCTCATTTTATGTAATGATTGTACTTATGGCATTGATGGTACCATCAACGTGATTTCAGCTCCAATAATTTGGCTTTTAGGGTTAGTAATTTTCAACAAATCTGGCACAGCAAATTCCTAAATCCATTTGGAACATCAACTGATTTATGTGCATTCTTTTATTGTAAAGGGACTGATGTGCTTTAGTCAATTCAGCTAGCTAATCATCCCACCCCTTTCATATGCTTGTATTAACTCTTATTGAATGTCTATACACCTTGCACCCATATTTTCAATCAAAATAAGACACTTGTTCCAATTTCTAGCACAATGAGACGTGCTGCTTGTTTAGAAATGCTTTTTAATAAAACCTGCTGGGAGATATGTGAGGTACTAAGTATTGCTTCAATTTTTTCCTCGCTCTGAGGCCAAGTTAGGGTGCTATAAATATGTAAATATGCTTTTATAATCATCTTCGTAAGAGGGTAAAAATAAATTAAAACATTACATGGTTCCGTAAGATCTATAATAACACAACGACACAATGAGAACATGCTAACACTTAGTCAACTGGTATTATATATATGTATGTATATAATTTAATATAGATAAATACTTTTGAATCAATTCTAAAGATCTAGAAGTAAAAAATAATATTTTTTATAAAATATTGTTTGTAGTTATCTTTGAAATTGATATGCATTTTATAGATATCTAAGTTCATGTTGGTGCCATACAATCCTGTTTTCCTTGTAATTCCTTATGTGTGCTTTATCATTGATTTTTTCATTTTCTCTATATTTCTCTAAACTTCCTTGGATGATTCTCCCAACATAAAATTCTAATTATTCGAGCTTTATACACAGATGGATTCTCAGATCGGATTACTTGACTGCTAGTAATGAAGCTGGCAAGTTCTTAATAGAAGAGCCTTTCGAATGGCACAAAAATGGACTTAGTGAGGATGGCGCCATCAGTTTAGAAGCCCCCCGAAAGTGGCGCACATTAAGGGAAAGGACCGGCCATGGTGCGTTCTATAAGATGAGGATTATCATTTATGGAGAATGTATTGCCCCCTCGCTGGTATCGCTAGATTCACATTACTATTTTTCATCATTCTTTATTTTAATTCCTTTATTGACCCGAACCTAAACCTTTTAATTATTTCTTGGCCAACTACTTTATCCTTGGCCTAAACTCAGGACACCCTGAAACGAGTCGTGAAAGCTGGAGATGGCACCATTTTGGCCACCTCCCCGCCGTACACCCGCTTTCTAAATTCCGGCATAGATTATGCGATCGTGAGTGCGAGCATGCCGCCGATCGACAAATGGGTTCAGGAGTTATTGAGGCATGAAATACCTTGTGTCCTTCCCGAATACTTGGTCGAGTACGTATGCAAGCCAGGCTATTCTCTCGAGAAACATGTTCTTTATAGGACCCACACTTGGGCGACCAAGTCTTTTGAGAATATGGTGATTCGCTTGTCTGAAGTTGATTATGACCAACCTTCGATAGGAGACGGTTTTGTGTCTCTTAAATGTGTGGTTTGCGGGTCACCGGATAGAGAGGAATTGATGCTGATTTGTGGGGACGATGACGGCGCTCGCGGCTGCGGGGTTGGAACTCACATAGACTGCTGTGATCCCCCTCTCTCAGCAGTTCCAGAGGGTGATTGGTTCTGCTCCAACTGCAGCAGAAATATGGGGCAGAAAAAGATCCTTGCCAAGTCTACAAAAACAAAGCGTAAGAAAAGCAATTATTGATTCTTCTGAGGTTAATTCTGTTAGTTTTATGTGTCATAATAAATTTAATTCTGATCTTTAAACTTGTTATGCTGAACTGCTGGAATGTTAAATTAGCCGTCTGTTTCAGCTTTTTTGTATATATTCCATTTTATTTTGCTGTGTATTGTATTTAAGATACTTTTGTATCTATTATAGAGAAATAAATATAGCAGATTATGCTGTTGCTTTAAATTTGATTTAAGCCTGTTTTTCTTGATTCACATGGCAAACTGTATTGCCTTTAGCCCAGCTATAAATATCAAAGAGACTTATTGTTAGGGTATGTTTTTTTTACAATTATGTTGTTTATTTTGAACCCAATCTGCTTTCATCATATTTTTCTCAATTCTATCTTTAAATTCTTTCATGCAGAGACTTTTTAATGCTCTTGCTCTTTCATGTTAAATATAAAAAAGACTGCCTTTTGTTGATAAATTTTAGAGATTCTATGTTGAGATGTTTCTTCAAATTTTGAAGCTCTTGATTAACAATAAATTGTTAGTGTAAGATCAAAATAGAGAGATTTTGGATTGAAAATAAGGATATAGATTTATATTGTGAAGGGCAAATGTTTGATTTGCATTACTTTAAACAAAAAAGTCACAAAACATTTGGTTTAAGCTAATGAAATAACCATTTTAGAAACATGATCATAAAATATCAAAAAAATGTGGAGAAATGTAGTATGTGAAGATATCACAATGGTATGAATATTTATATTCATGAATTTTGTTATGGTATCTTGCTTTGTGCCCAATTCACAATTCACAGTTTTAGCACAATTAATGTGCATAAATTTAGTTTTAAATTGATAATAATTGAGATTCTAGTCAAAATTGTGATTGTAATTGTATTAAAGATTTAATTGCTTATGAGAAAGAGTTGAATTGTGGAGAAGTACTAATTTTTTTTTTTAATTTATATTTGATGTTGAATAATGATAGAAGTTAGAGTAGATTCTTGATTCAACATCTTTTTATCTTATGATACCTAATTAATGATCAGTTTTGTTACTTGTGAAGCTGTTATTGATAGACAAATTTGTTGAGAAAATTGGGAAATCAATTCCAAAGAAATTCTTATGATTGGGGTTTGATCCTTGAGAATCATTGAATCAATTACAAAAGTATACCACACAAATTGAAATTCATAGCACAAATATTTACGAACATACAAGCTTACTAATATAAAAATATATGTGAAAAATTCAATAATGGAAAAATCATGAAGTTACACAATCACAAGAAAGATAAGTATAATGCTACAAAGAATTTATCAATCTTCCTAAGGATTAAGTGATTGATCGCCTTAAAATTTTTCTTTGTCTCTTTTAAATTTTTTATTGTTCTCACTTTGGGGTTTTAAGGTTTCAAACTTTCAAGAGTTCCCACGAAAAAATAGCACATACACAACCCTAGCCTAATATGTTAAAGTTTATATGAGATCCCAAACTAGTCATAAACAATTCTTGACATGCTACACCCGAGCTGGAATTTTTGCGGGTGCCTGGGTGCGTCTATGCGCCTACATAGCTGCTTCTGGGGCACCCTGACGCCAAACTTTCAGGAGCTCCTGAGCATCAAACCCTTTGTCATCCTGGCTCTTGGGTGGCGTGCCTGATTGCTTGTTATGACCCGGTGTTAGATTAGATGTTCTAATTTGACACTGAGTGTCACTGTAGTGCTTAATGCTGAGTTAACAAATCTTAACTCATAAGATGGAAAAGATAGATGCATTTATAAGTATATTAATAATTATTACCATTTCAACTATCTAGATAAATAAAAGAAAAATATTTATCTCAGATTTGCATAAATAAATGTCTGAAGTATGTTTGTCTTACAATATTAAATAAATAAAAAATTCTCATCCTTACATAAAAGAAAATGAAACTAAGTGAAGAATTTCAAGATTGCTCCTTATCTTTTAGCACTACTCCTAGTTCACATGTTAAATCAACTTTAAGTTCTTGATCTATTATAATTAGTTTTCAATACAGTATAGTACACTAACAATAGATAAAGTATGAGTTGAATAAGTAAATGTTGGGAGCTACATAAACGATGTAAAAGATGTTGTAATAGTAAAGCTGAACAGAAGTAAATAAGTATAAAACAGTAAATTGAAAAATGTAAATTTATTTATTATTTTATGGTTTGTCTTGTGGGCACTACAGAACAATGATGAGTTAGGTATATCTACCCAACTGTATGTATCAGGGTCTCCTGTATAACTACACATTCTCCTTTAAGGACATGTGTAGTCTCCTGATCACTCCATGGCCAACCTTAACTTTCTAATATTTATACAGACTAATTCACCTTAAATGAAATCCCTTTTCAATATTATTTATTATTTATGTTTTATGCCTAAGGTTAATATTATTGTCAAAAGATATAAGATTTTAAAGCATTGATGCATTTCAAGGAATTGCCAAATTGACTACAATTCATGTGATATCTATTTATTATTTATTTTTAAATTATCTACCTTAATGATTGTGGTTATTGAACCCCCAAGTGGCTAAAGGCATTAATTATATGTCTTAGTCAATTGAAGAATATACGTGCGTGCGTGCGTGAGGATTTCAGAGAATATATAATCCCTATTGTATGAGGATTTAAATGACATGTAGTAGGATCAATTTGGAGCACAAAAGGACCTATTCCTGTGTGCCTGTGTGTGTGTGTGTGTGTTTGTGTGTCTACCTTAATGGTTGAGGTCAATTGAACCCCAAATTTGCTAAAGGCATTAATTATATGTCTTAGTCAATTGAAGAATATACGTTCGTGCGTGCGTGAGGATTTCAGAGAATATATAATCCCTATTGCATGAGGATTTAAATGACATGTAGTAGGATCAATTTAGAGCACAAAAGGACCTAATTAAACCCTAATTACTCTTAATGAGTGTTAAGAGATTTTTAGTAAACTTAACTATCAAAATAGAAATTTAACATCATATAAATGTTCAATATATTTTTTTGGTCATTTTGATGTATAATTTTATTATATTTGGAGGTGTAATTAAGAAGTTATTGAAGTAATTTAAGTTCCATTAATTATAACCTAAGATTTAGTTTAATAATAATCAGAATATTCCAAAGGAATATTCTTCTATTAATCTTCCGAAAATGCGAGCCTGGATACATGGGCCGTTGTAGCGCCCCGCCTCGTCGTCGCGCGCAAAAAGGGGTAATCATAATCGATTCGGCGGCGGAGCGGCGCGCCACTCGGGGGGGAATATCCCGTCTCCCCGAAAGGCTGAAACAAAACCCATCTGAATGGCTGCTGACTAAACTTCAAGGAGGGTTGAGAGCTAATACTTAAGATAAGAATAGTATGCTTATCATAAGTATTAGACCAATACATACATTGGATGTAAAACACATAAGGAATCCAATATATGTATAAGATATCAGTATTTCCAGTATACTAATCACATCACAATATTAAGTATAAGTAATATATAACAGAGTGCAAAAACTAAGTAGTCATCCAGAAATATTCATCATAGAAGCTGTATAAAATATTCGTCTCAAAAAAGAAAAGAAAACACATCCAAAATTATTATAAATAGTTTACTGAAATACAGAAATAAAAGTTAAGTACTTAACTGAAATAAGCTAAGCAAAATAGTGATACTGGGGAAGAACCCACTAGTACCCCACGGGCTGCTCCTGAATCTCTTAGGTGTTCTCCTGACCTGGCTCAATATACTACTCCAGATCTAGCAAATTGTCAGATCCCAAAAGTACAACATATTAGACAATAAGTCTAACACATCGAAACTAATCTAAATAATTCTAATTATTTACTTAACATTTACATAATATAAATAAAACTGCAGAAAAACTGTAAAGTAACTGAAGGTATAAAACTATACAAAACTGAAGTAAAGTAAAGTAAAGATGTACTGGAACTAAATACTGAAAATAAATAAAGACAGTAATGAATTTGAAATTGAGTAATAGCATATAAAATTATGCTATATGTTATTGAAATTATGCATCTGAATATGTCACAATACTATATGCTACTGATATACAATTAAAATATCACTGAACTGTTATGCGTTGTACGGTCTAATATATACATACATCCAGTTGGGAACTGCGATATTGATGCACCATGAAATTCCCCAGTCAATGTATGCAATATTTTTGTAACCCATAAATCATCATTGATACTCATACATCATTACTGATACGTAACATTATGCTTATGCTCATGCTCATGCTTCTAAGCTACATGAGATAAATCTAAAAATTCAAAAAATACTTTGAAATCCAAAAATTGAATTCAAGGTCTCCATTGTGCAGAATCCTGCTAAAAAATTCTGACTCATAAACTCTAATCTCAATAATTGGTTAAAGTTGAGAGTTTACTTAAAAATTATTAGATGGGATGGTTGCATACACATATTTAGCATGTTTGTAAGAAATGTGGTTCTCAACACTTAATTTGATTAAGCCACTCCAACGAAGCGATCTTTGATAGGAGGTATCGCTTGATGGCGATTTGTATCTCAAGCTAAGTCATTAAGATACCCAACTCACAATCACACTTAGTGTCTTAAAGAGGGTGACTCGAATTACTTAGTTTATTTAAGTCATACATATTGAAGCGATCTTCGTTATGAGCCATCACCTGATGACGATTTGTATTTTAATCAAACTAAGGAATGAGTCCACATTTATAACACTCTTAGGATCGATTGATTTACTCAGCGAGATTATATCTGCCTAAGCCCGTAAGATAACACCAAGATAAATCTTACTTAGAGTGACTCAACCATTCCTGAATACTACTGAAATAATCCAGTACTATGGGTATACCCTACTATACCCAACTAATAATCTGGATTCACAAGATTCTATTTAATCAATAATAATTCATCAAAGCTATTAATCCTTACTCTAAATGGGTGAGTCCTACACAAGGCTCTAAGGATGTGATCAAAAGATCACTCAATATTAATTTCTACCGCAAAAGAGAAGTTCCATTCTAACTACTTTAGGTGATTCATACAACAAGGTATCAAGTTTAACTTCTAAGATTATGAAGGACCATCTAAATTCCTACCTCAATAAGTTCAAAAGTTCTTCCTACCTCAATGTATCAATAATTAATGTCTTTAAATATTTCAAGAATGATCCTATAGCAAGACCCTTGAGATCTCACTTTTCTATTTCTTAAGTTAACATTCAAGGTTTATTTATTAGACTTAGATTAAAGTGATCAGATCAGATGATTATAATTCATCTAATCTTTTTCTATTCTACAATCATGGTTGAAATTAAAGATCTTATTAGGGTTAGATCATTTCATAATTCATTATAATTTTATTATCCATCTTATGCTAATAGTCTTATATAAGAGAAAATCAAAGATCTAAAGTTTGGATTCAGATGGTTCAATCACACAGATTTAATATTAACTTTAGCGCTTATAATTTAATAATTTAAGATCAATATCAAATCATATGCATTATTGGAATCATATCGATTGAATTATATTTCAATCAAAGTTACTTGATTTAGGTGATTAAGGTTTAGATCTTAATCAAGACAAGTTAGAGTTTGACCCCTAACTATTCTACCATTAAGACCATAGGTTAATGACAAAAATAATGTGTTATTAGTGTATTATTGATGGCAAATTTTAAGTTTATATTAAGTATCATCTACTTAATCAAGTTCTCAAGATTCTTATTTTCACTTATATTTTAATGTCAATTTAAGCATATTTAGGTGTCCAAATAAATGTTAAAATTCTTTAACATACATCTTAATATTATGAAAATATATGAATGTAAAGATGACATAACATAGGAGATAATTAAGGCTAACTAAATTCTAAATTAAAACAAAGGAGTTAGCACTTGATTATAATTCTAAAAAACTTAAGTTTTATGTCATTTAGTTATTAAGGTATACTTGGTTAATATAAGCAATCAAGGATCATATTCCTTAACATTTGGCACAAGATATTTATGACACATAAGAGATTATAAGCGCATATTAAAAAGGGCAAATTTTTAATTTTAATTTCACATAGAATTTGATATAATTCAGTTCCACTAGGGTTCTATGAATTTTAGAATGCAAAAACAGTGAAGTTTTGGCAATTTCAACTATTTCTGGGCAATTCAAAAAATTTCTGGGCGCTACGGCTCTCTGTGGCGCGCTATAGTGCGATGCAGCGCTTTCAGACGCTATGGTGCACTGGGGCGCGCGATAGCGCTGTTGGCGCTGCGGCCTGCTACGGCTGGTTTCAACGCGCTGGAGCGCTTTCAGGCACTGCGGCGCGCTACGACGAGTTTCGGTGATGTGGCACGTTGTGGCGCGCTACGGCTGGTTTCGACGCTTGATTTTCTAAAGGCAGTCACTACGGCGCGCTACGACTGATTTACATTATTTTTTATACATCGCAAGATTATTAAGACGATGCAGTGCGCTGTAGCATGTTATGACGTGCTGCAGCGCGCTATGGCGAGTCAGATTCTGCAAGTCGGGTGTTGTTGTGCGTTGTAGCGCCAGACAGTAATTTTGCCTGTGCGAAACCATAAAGGGTCTTATTTCGAGCTCAAATACTCTCAATCTAGATCATTTCATTAGCGGTGCCATATATCAATGGAAAGGTCTTTCCGGTACCTTTCCATTAACATTAAAATCGGCACGAACGGATCATCCTAATTATACAAACAGTGGTGATAAAGGCCAGGGTGTGCAGAATGGACAAAAGACAGAGCAGTTTTCTTTCAAAGAAATGTGATGCTTTAAAGATCCATAATGGCTTCTATAAATGCTTATGGATTTCTAAAGATACAATCAAGCATAATAGTAACATGAAGGAGGCAAGGAAGATGAGCAAATGGGTACCTTTGACCTTACAAGAAGAGGAGGAGGAAAACTCTATTTTCTTCAAGATCTTGGAGAGGAGCTGAACTTCTTCTTCTTCAGCAATCACCCAAAGAAGGAGGAAGGAGGGATGAGGAGTTCAGCTTTTGCAAAGGGAAAGAAGAAGGAGTTTGAGCCCCTTCTTAAAGGAGAGAAAGAAGAGAGAGGGGCATGGCCCTTAGCTTGCGTGCAAGAGGATGGGGGCACCGAATGCAGAGGGATGGCCAGCCGAATAAGGAAATTAAAAGAAATGGAAAATGCAAACTAAGGAATAAATAATTATTTATTCATAATTTTAAATTTATTAAAAATCCAGATTAAATAAATGCGCTACGAAAAATTCTAAAAATTCACCTCTAGCTAATTTGGGGGTGAGGAATTCAACGGCGAAGTTGGATTTCAATTCTGACGATTGTATAATTATTCTATTTTTTGGTGCATTTAATTATATTAATATATTCGCAAAAATCCGACGACTTCCAAACGCGTCCAAAACATCACCCATAGCTAATTTGGGGGTGACGATTACAACGACGAAGTCGGGTTTCGATTTTGAGGTCAAATTAAATACATCAAATTTCTAATTAATTAAATATTTAAATAATCCAAAAAATTTATTTTGGCTCCGAATTGCACCAAATCTTTAGGGATTGATCCTAGTGTCTAGATGACGTAATTAAGATACAGTTAGGCTAAAATTAAGCTGGGTAACAACCTTGGGTTATTACAGTCGCCCGGTCGGGCCATGGGTTCAGCGGACTATGTAAGCACTGTTACCTATCTTCACACCCACATAAAGCGTAACCCGAGATTTAGGGTTTTGAATGAGACATAAATCCTCAGGTTACATGATGCTTAAGGATGCTTACTAGGTGTCAAAACATTCCATAGGATGCGTCTTACACCATAGAACTAAAAACCCAAACAGAACCATCTAATTTGGCCTAAACTTAGGATGAATTTATGGGAATCTAAGGTTTACTGTGTGTAACAACCCTTAACCGGCTTGATTATAGCTTAACCATACCTTAATTTAGTTCATCTAACCATTAGGATCAATCTCTAAGGATTTGGTGCAATTCAGAGCTAAATCAAATATTTTGAAATATTTTAATATTTAATTAATTAGAAAATTGAGGTATTTAATTTGACCTTGAAATTGAAATCCAACTTCGTCGTTGTGATCGTCACCCCCAAATTAGCTAGGGGTGATGTTTTGGATACATTTGGAAGTTGTCGGATTTTCACGAATATTTAAATATAATTAAATACCCCAGAAAAATAGGATAATTAAATAATTGTCAGAATCGAATTCCGACATTATTGTTGAATTCCTTACTCCTAAATTAGCTATGGGTGAATTCTTGAGAATTTTCGGAGTACGTTTATTAAATCTGAATTTTTTTAATAAATAAAAAAATTAGGAAGTAATTAAGTACTTATTTCTTAATTTTCTTCCTTCCCCTCTCTCCTAGCTGGCTTCCTTATTCGGCGCCCCCATCTTCCTCCATCCCACAAGGGGCAGAGCCCCATTTTCTTAACCCATGCCTCCCCTCATCTCATAGCTCTCATAACCTCCCTAGCTCTTAATGGCCTCCCCCTTTCTCTCCTCCTTTAAGAAGGAACTCAGTTCCTCCTTCTTCCCCTTGCTGCCAAGCTGAAGGTCTTCTCTCTCCCAAGCTTTCCCTTCTTCCTCCATTGTTGCACCTTGTGCTGAAGAAGAAGAAGAAGAAGTTCCTCCTCCAAGTTTTCCATATCTTCTTCCTCCATTTATTGCAAAGCTAAGGTACCTATTTGCTCCTCGTCCTTGTCTTCTTCATATTGCTATTATGTTGTTTTGTATCTTTAGAAGATCCATAACTATATTTAAAAGCCATTAAAGTTCATTAAGGCATCATATTGTTTTGAAAATCTCATGCTTTGTTTTTCATCCATTATGTATACTCGCACCTTTAACTGCATATTTTGTATAGTTATGATTATCTATTTGTACTGATTTTGGTATCGATGGAAAGGTATCAGAAAGATCTTTCCATTAATATATAACACCACTCATAAAATGTTCTGGATTGAGAGTATTTGCATTTAAAATATGACCATTCACAGTTTTCGCACAGGTGGAATCACCGTCGGGCGCTACAGCGCGCCGTAGCGCCCGCAACTCAAATAGTTTCCGCTGTAATGCGCCATAGTGCGCCGCAGCATCATTTCAAGAAAAATCATATGAAATTGATAAATAAGCTAATTGTACAATAACTCGCAAGTTAGACCACTGCAGCGCGCCGCAACGTCATTTCTGGGAAAACTATAGGAAATCAAGAGAAAAATTAATTGAACAACAACCAACAAGTTGGACCGTTGCAGCGCGCCACAATGGGCCGCAACATCATTTCTAGAAAACTATATGAAACTAGAAGAAAAATTAATTGAACAGTGTTGCAGCGCACTGTAGCATCCATCTCTTGGATTGGTCCTGCCGTAGTACGCCACAACATCAAAAGCGCTGCAGCGCGCCACATCATCATTTTCCTCCGTAGCGCGTCGTAGCGCCCACTGTGGCTGTAATCCGCCACAACACGCCTAAAAGTGCTGCAGCGCACTGTAGCATCCATCTCTTGGATTGGTCCTGCCGTAGTACGCCACAACATCAAAAGCGCTGCAGCGCGCCACATCATCATTTTCCTCCGTAGCGCGTCGTAGCGCCCATAATTTTCTGGAAGTGCACAGAATTGGCTGAAATTGCCAAAACTTTACTTTTTTTGCATTTTAAGGTCACTAGGATCCTAGTGGGACTGAATTATATCATGTAAAATTAAGTATTGCATAAAATTTTATGTGAAAATTAAATTTAAAAGATATTCCTTATAACATGCGCTTAAAATCTCTTATAAAATTTTGTGCAAAATATTAAAAGGTAGAATCTTTGAATGCTCGTATTGGCTAAGTAGGTCTTAATAACCAAATTATATGAAACTTAAGTCTTTTAGAATTGTAGTCAAGTGCTAACCCCTTTGGTTGGATTTAGAATTTGGTTGGCCTTAATTACCTTCTACTTTATGTCACCTTACATTTATATGCTTTCTTGATTTTATGATGTATGTTAGAGAACTTTAATATTTGTTTGAATACTTAAATGTGCTTAGTTGATATTAAACTATAATGGAATCTTGAGAACTTGATTAAGTAAATGATACTTAATCTAAATCTAAGAGTTGACATCAATAATACACCAATAATACATTGATTTGTCATTGATCCTTAAATCAGCCATTGGTCTTAATTTTGGTAAGGCTAGGGATTAAATTATAACTTATCTTGATTAAGATCTAAACCTTAATCACTTAATTAATTAACTTGATTAAAAGATAATTTAATTAACATTATATAATAATGTATTTGATTTAGTATTGATCTTAAATTATTGAATTAGAAGTGCTAATATTAATCTTAAATCCGTGAAATTAAATCATCTGAATCTCAACTTTGGATCTTTGATTTTCTCTTATATAAGACTATTAGCATAAAATAGATAATAAAATTATAATGATTTATGAAATGATCTAACTCTAATAATAATATCTTTAATTTCATCCCATGATGGTAGAATAGAAAAGGATCAGATAGAGTTTAATCATCTGATCTGATCACTTAAATCTAAGTCTAAATAAGTAAACCTTGAATATTAGCTTAAGAAGTAGAAAAGTAAGATCTCAAGGGTTTTACTATAGGATCATTCTTGAAACGCTTAAAGTCTTTAAATATTGATACATTGAGGTAGGAAAAACTTGTAACTTATTGAGGTAGAAACTTAGATGATCCTTCATAACTTTATAAGTTGAACTTGATACCTTGTGGTAGAAATCACCTAAAGCACTTAGAATGGAACATCTCCCTTACGGTAGAAATCAACTTTGGGTGATCTCTTTGATCACATCCTTGGAGCCTTATGTAGGACTCACATATTAGAGTAAGATTAATAGTTTTGATAATCCTTATTGATTAAATAGATACTTATGAACCCAGATTATTGGTTGGGTATTGTGGGGACCCTCCTCATGCCGGATTAATATCAGAGAATCAGCCCCGCATGAGGCTCCCCATCGAGGAATCCGATTGAGCAGTTTAAGTAGTATAGCAAGTAAGCAAAAATAAGATCATCCATTTAATTAAAATAAGATTATATCACATAGTTTAATTTATTACAATAGCATAAAGAAAAAAAAAAGAGAGATATGCTGAGTCGATCCTTCTCACTTCTCAGCTACCTCGATCTCCACTAGCTTTTGACCTGTCACATAAAAGTGTGGGCGTTGGAATGCCGATTAGTCCCGTAGGCTAAGTACAATATATCAACATACATTTATAAAAGCGTTAGCGGTAAGTAATAAATAGAAAAATATAGGAAAATATGTAGAAGTCTTATCCTGCAAGGCAAATTGTTAGATTCACAAGAAAATAGAGAAGTACTAAATTTTATCACAATATATCACATGAATTAATATAATATGATATGTCTTGCATCAGTAAGCATAATCATAAATAATTTATCATGTTGGGTAAACACAGAACCTTGGGGTCATACAAAATATGGTTCATATTATAACTGTATACCGTACTGTGCCCCCAGTAAGCTACAACACACTCCCTTATATCCCATCTTGGCTGACCCCGCCATAGTTCCCACCCAAGCCGCCGTTTCAAGAACCCAAAATAATGTATGCATTCTCAAGACATTTTATTCAGTATTTAAAGTGACAGCAATGGATAACTTAAAAAGAAAAGTAAAATTGAATTTAAGGCTCAAAGCAGTGCTAAAGTGTTTAAAAAAAGTAAGTAATAAATAAATGTAAGAAAATATCCGGTACCTTTATTTTGTGATCCTCGAGCTACCTGCACGATTTAATATTTAGTCTAGTTAGTAGTTATTTGATTAATTCTCCTGATAAGGCTACTTGGCTTAAACTTGAGTTTGGGCATGCTTTACGAGACACTAAAAGGGGTGTGAAAGTTTTATTTCTTAATCATTGTTTATTTAAGTTATCTGGGTGATTACGGGCACAATGGTGACGGTTTTGTCAAAATCTGAAAATGGTATGCTTTACGAGGCAAAATAACAGTTAAAATTTAGATACCAAAACTAAAATCTCATTAAATTTTTAGAATCCTTGAATTTTTCTGATCATTTTGATATATAATTTTACTATATTTGGACTCCTATTTTGAAAGGTATGAATTTTTGAAGTTTTGAGAATTTTCTAAATTTTTTAATATTTTTGGGTTGACGGAATATTTCGTTACCGTTAACGGTTTCTGTTAAGTTACCTTTAACGATAACGACACTGTAGCTGACAGAAAGGGAGGAATATTCCCTTTCCATTAACGAAATCCATTAACAGTGGATGGTAGATGCCACGCGGCGACCACGTGGCTGCGGGCACTCAGAAATATGCCACGTGTCATCTGGTGACACATGGCAACCACGTGTACAGATAGAGACTGCCACATATTTGCCATGTGGCACTGTGGACCTCCGAACTGCCACGTGGCAGTTTTTGTTCATCTTCTCTGGCGTACCTGACGCAAATCTCTGCCTCCGGCGAACTTTGGGAGCTTTTTTCGATGAACTCCAGTGATCTTCCGACGATCCGATGGTTGCCTCCCCTCGGGCTCATTGAGGCCTTTAAATAAGCGGGGCACCCCCCTCGTAGGCTCCGTTGCTGCCTCGTTGCCAAATCTTGACATGACATGCGGCAGTCATCTGTGCGTCGGTGCTGCAGTGCTGCCACGTGTCACCACGTGGACCGGATGTGTCATGAAGCTGCAATGTGGCACCCCACTGATTTGTGGCGCAATCAGGAGTTGACATGTGGCATCGTGGTACCGCAAAGATCACCACATGGCTGCCACGTGTCATCTGCGGTTGCGTGGAACAACGGGGTGCTGCCACGTGGCACGCGGGGGGGGGGGGGGGGGGGGGCGGGGGGACGCGACGTAATAATAGATCGCTTCGTGTCAGCCACGGTTGCGTGGCGCAACATAGAGCCGCCACGTGGCACCTAATGATGCGGATTAACGAGGTGCTGCCACATGGCACCTAAAGATTCGCGCGCTGCCACGTGGCACCCGAGTTTCAGACATTTTGCCACGTGCCGCCACGTGGCACAGGGTGTTTCCGTGTTTTGCCACGTGTTACGATCCTGCTGGATCTGTGCGATCCGACAGTGCTGATTGGTCTGATCCGGTGTTCGTTGTTCGGACCCGGACATCGGATTTCCCGCCATTTTTAATTAACAAATTTTTAAATTCTAAAAAATACAAATTTAATTAAAAACTTTAGGAAAAATTTAATTCCAAATGTATTATGCACATTTTTCGTCCGATTGAGCTCCGAAAAATCTGAAATTTTCCCTCATAGCTAATTTCGACGTTCCGGACCTAAATTTTCAGTCAAAATATAAAAATAATTTTAAATTTTTCGAGAATGGAAATATTATATTTAATTAATTAATTTATTTGTTTAATTAAAACTTTAAGTTATCATAACTTTAAATATATTGATCCAAACATATCAAATATAGGTCTCATTTTAATCAAAAAAATAAAAGGAATCAAATAGCATCATTCAAAAATTTAATTCAGGGATTATTTAACCTAGTGACATTTTAGGTCATAAATAAACCCCAATAACTTTTTACTCAATTACCCAAACATATGTAATATGGGTCTTAAAATACTCAGGAGAATAATCCCATCAATGTGGTAGTATTAATTTCCCATTTGGAGTTTAGTTTGCAAAGTGATATTTTGGACCAACTCCTAAAATGACCAAAATGCCCTTGATCTTTAATTAACTATAACTTGGTCAATTGAACTCCAAATTAAGAAATGCAAAGTGCTACTTAGCTTAGAATTCTAGTGCCAACAGTAAACTACAATAAAATTTAAGTTTTGAACCCTAAAAACCCTAAGTTGCCTAAAATACCTCTAATCCTAAATAAGTCATAATTTGACTAAATGAAGTCCAAATTGGGTCTACTCCCAGTTAAAGGGCTCAGTGTGATATAAGAAATTATAATTGCTGAGTTTTGCTATATATATATATATATTCTTAACAGTAATTCTATTTAGTGACGACATGGGTTGTCACAGGTATAGTAGAGTATACCCATAGTACTGGATTTGTGACGGCCATACCTCGCCGTGGTCCTGTTAACTCTTAAGTTAATATGATTTAGATGGAGGGGTCATCTAAATGATAAGTTCCCTACTTAGAATTAGATTAAACACACATTCTAATCCACCTTAACTAAGGACTTTGCCATTTCTCCAAGAACTCATTACTAAATGATCATACAAGTAACACATAGTGCGAAAGCATAAAATACAACATCCATCCATACAATACAATAATCCAGAATAAGTAAAGTGCTGAAAAAAAATGTTAACCCTGAATTATTACAACATTTTAAATAGTTTCAAAAGAACTAAAAATAGACTATCATCCTCACAAGTACAAAAAGAAAACTGAGTCTAAGGATCTTCTAGCACAGGCTCCTCCTCCAATGGCAAGTCCTCCACTGGATCAACTGCTCCAAGAAATTCAGAACCTATCCTTATCGGTTTTATAATGATATGGCCCCAGCCAACAAAAGAAAAATCTAGTTATACTATTATCTAAGTATATTTTAGGATAATCAATTGATTATGTTAATTAGATATCACCATAAATAACTAAGTACAAAAGCATAATAAGAGCAAAAATGCGTAAGAAAAGAACAGGATAAAGTTTTAAACAAATAGTTTATAACTTCAACAACTAGGAAGTAAGCACATACCTCCTCCAAGCAATTGCAACAAGGTCAAGTAAGTAAGAGAAAGACTAAAACAATGACTGTAAAGAAACTACATCCTAAACATGCTTATGATCAATACAGAATTATGCTGAGTGACATAAAAGTAAATGAACATATAAAAACATTAAACACAAAACTAACATCCTTTATATATATGAAAACAGTAAATAAGACTAGTATCATATATGAAAACAAGGCTAAAAAAGTGCAGTACTACTATAAGTAAAAATAATGCTGAAATACAGAAAAGAGTAAAGTAAAACAGTAAGATCAAAACTAAAAATCTGTCTTGGCTACTCAAGCCACTCAACTGTAAGTAAACACTTAGCCTGATAGGCTAAGGCAAAACTCTGAACTGAATATCACTGAAACCTCTTAGCTTGATGGGCTAAGGCAGAAAGTACTAAACTGAATAATCAATGTATAAAAAATCTGCCCTCAACTATTACTCACCAAGTCTAATCCTGACTAATAAGGTCAAATGAGCATAAAATCTATTTCTCGCCATCCTGGGACCCACCTCCACCAGGCATGGATAGACTTACCGTCAGTAGCAATCCAACGTGCTATGGCGGACTCAAGGATTATAGATGCATACTAGTTAGGTCACAACTTACTGAAATACTAAAAACACTGATAAAATATGAATGATATGTATGCAATTCAAAATTAACATGAGATATTTATCAAATATCCTATGTCCAGTATATGTGTACAAGGTATGCGGCTCAAAATAAGGTATGCAAAGAATCAATTCAAGGTGAGCAAAAGACTCGACTAGGACACAGGTGATATTCATTATTGTCTACTTTATTCATTCTATCTACTCTAAGTTACATAAGTTTTAGAATCATCAATTCTTACACAGTCTGTAACTTGGAATCATGAACCTACAAATTGAAGATAATTAGGACTGGCCAAGTCCTAATTATATCTTAATCAAAAGATGACTACTTGATTTAAATAAACAAATTATCGACCTAATTTGATAATTTAAACCATCCCAAGCTATCTTGATTAGCCAAATTAAGATGATAGGATTAAGAATTAGACTCCAAATGATGGGGTCTAATCACTCAATCCAAAGGTATATCTAAAGGTCTAAAGTTTAGAACCCAAATCTCACTGATTAAGTTAAAGCAAATCCTAATGATAAATCAACTCATTATGATAAATCTCTATTCTTAGTTCTAAAGTTTAAAGATCAAATAATCATTAAATAAATTAAGAAAAATCTATAAACTAATAAACTTAAGGTTTCACTTATTGAGTAACCCAATTTACTCAATAGGTGAACTCTAACCTAAGATCTATTCCTAATCTTAGGAATTAAAGCTCTTAATTTCTAAGAGTATCTCTCATGACACACCTCCTAATTAGTGTTATGAAACTTATGGAAAGATCTAAGAATGTTAAGGAAAGAAGGATCACTCACATTTTACTTAAGGAATTCCTTAAGGAATTAACTTGGGATTTTGATTAAAATCAATTTAATGTTTGTACTTATACAATTTCTATCATAAATCATCCTAGTTACTATTTGAAATATTTTAGAATGTGATTTTAGGGTCTTAAAATGTTAAAATGTTGAAATGTTTGAAATGTTAAACCCTAACTTTGGGCAAAATTACCATTTTGCCCTTAGTTAAGGGTTCCAAAGTCAAAATTTGATCTAGGATTCCAAATCTAAATTTTCTTATGGCAAAATATTCCTTACTTTCTAATATAATATTACACAGTAATTACACAAATTTTGGGTGATTACTAAGCCTTATGAGATCAAATTAATAAATTTGACTCATAGGAGCATTTTGGTAATTTGTCTAAATGGAATTTAAATTTTCTTTTAGTTTATTGTTATTTATTGTCTAAGGTTTCCATAGAATCTAAATTTGCTAAATGTTGATAAGTATTGGCCAAGTTATGGCCAATACAAGCCTAAGGGTAAATTGGTAATTATGGGTTTTTCTTAACTAAGGGCTAAAAATCCTAACTTTGTCAATTGGTGTCCAAATTGAGTGAAATTAATGGCTATGAATCACTAAGGATCCACTAATTACAATGATGAGTGGTAGGCTCAATTTGGACTCCAATTGGCTAAGTTATAGCCTAATTAGGGTTTAGGGTGATTAGTGAGTAATTAGTAAAATTAATCACCTAATCACTAATCCAACTCTACAGCTAGGTTTTAATAGCCTCTATGAGTTCTCTGAAACTTAAATTACTAAATTTGGATTACTAGATTTGCTAATATTTACTAATCAAGTTTTTAGGGTAATTAAAGGTGATTAGCAAATCTAACCGTTGGATCCTAAATATTTTTGTAGATTACTATAAATTAGGTTTTTCAAATCTATATTGATATTTGGATCACTTAATTTGGAGTTTAATTGACCAAGTTATGGTCAATTGAAGTTCTAAGGTTAAATAACCTAATTAGGGTTAGGTCTTAAATATGATTAGTCTCAAATTAATCCAAATATAAAAATAAACATTCTCAAATTAATCATTAAGGTTTTTTGAGTATTTTAAGACCCATATTGGGTATGTTTGGATTAAGGGGTACAAAATTATGACCATTTGAATATTTGTGACAATTAGGGTTTAATGTGAGGATCCTAAATATCACTATGTGATATAATAGTCCTACAGCAAAATAAATATCATTATTAAATCTCTTGTATTTTTTTGATCAATTTGGTATATTTAATTGCTATATTTTGACTTAGGGTTTGAGAGTTATTCATAAATTAAAGTTTATTAATTAATTTAATTTAAATTAAATAAATTTAAATTATGATAATTCATATTATTTTTGATTACATAATTCCACTCGATTTAAATTCTGCAGCGGGCCCCACCAAACCATCCGACGCTGACAGTGAGGGTACAAAGGGGACACATGTCGGCGCGGTACTTGATTGAAGGCGACGGCGGGACCCACACAAAATCAAATGTATTGACTGCGGGGTCCACCTTAGCAGCCGCTGACTCAGCTGCTCTGTGGGATGCTGAGAGTTTGACACGTGGAGTGCTTTACTTAAGAGAACCCGGCCCAATTTGCTAGGGTTCAGGACTGGACCGGTCTGGCCTAGACCGGTCCGAATACTGCAGATCGTCCCCGATGGGGACTGTAACCCTAGTTCTTAGGGTTACGAAAGGCTCACAGCGCAGAATACTTCAGGCGGCAGACAATATATCAAAATGAAGATATGGTCAACAACTATCGATTAAGCATATAAATTATGTCTATTAGTTATTAGGATTCTCCTAATCATCAGCCATAATTTTACTTATACGGGTGATTCTTTTCGCAAACTGCTGCAGATCGCACATCCATTAAATCAACTGGATCAGATTGATCCTAATCGGGTCTACATAACTTTAATATATATTATGAAATCAGGAAAGAAATAAGATTTGCGAAAATTGAAAGAAGATTTAGGGTGTCCGGACGTACCTCTATAATTGTCTAGAAATAACTCGAGAGGTGAATTGGATTCTTCCTTCCCGATGCTTACGGACGCCTTCCCTTATTTTCCTCAGCTCCTTGAGCAATAAAGGCCCTAACGATGCCCCTTTGATGAGCAGAAGGCAGCCCTGGATCAACACGTGGTGGCTCTCGCCGCGTGTATGCCATGCGTCCCGTAGGGGCGCCTCAGCGAGGAAGATGGAAGTGGGTCGTTCGATCTTTCGATCGAAACGGCTCCAGCAGAAAAGTGGAGGAACGGCATAAGCAGATGTGACAATGTCGTTAAATGCAAATATTTAAATTATTAATAAAATAATTTAAACTTATTTTATCACTTAAAATTAATTGATTTAGCCACCCCAAAAATTTTAAATAAATCACTCCTAGCTAATTGAGAGGTTCTGAACGTAACGGCGAAATCAGATTTTCAATTTGACAAGAACTTAATTACTTAAATTTTTAGGGTATTTTAAATAATATTAAAATATTCGACAAAAATCCAACGACTTCCAAATGCATCCAAAATTTCACCCCCTAGCTAATTTGGGAGTGGTGAATGCAATGGTGAAGTTGGATTTTAAATTTGAGGTTTAAACAAAAAGTCAATTTTTAGGGTTTTGAGATTTTCTAAAAATCCAGATTTGATCTAGTTGATCCCTGATTTGACCTAGATCTTAGAGATGAGTTATAAATGACCTTGTTAGTATACCAAAACCTAAGTTAAGACATAGATTAGTCTTAATTAACCTAAGTAATAACCTAGGTTGTTACAGGATTACTTCAGTAATATTCAGGATTGGTTGATTCACTCCAATATGGACTTATGACCAGTGCTATCCTGAGGGAATAGACGAATACAGTCCCGTTAGAGTAAATCTTCCAAGACTAAGAGTGTTATAAATAGGGACTCATTCTTTAGTTTGATTAAAATACAAATCACTATCGGGTGATGCCTCCTAGCAAAAATTACTTCAATAGGTGTGGCTTAAACAAACTAAATAATTCGAGTCACCTTCTTTAGGACACTGAGTGTGATTATGAGTTGGATATCTTAATGACTTAGCTTGAGATACAAATTGCCATCAGGTGATGCCTCCTATTGAAGATTGTTTTGTTAGGGTGGCTTAATCAAGCTAAGTGTTAAGAATCACCTTTCTTAGAAACATGCTAAATATGTGTATACAATCTTTCCAACTAATGATTTTTAAGTAAACTCTCAACTTTAACCAATTATAGAACTAGAATATAGGAGTCAGAATCCTTCATTTTAATAGGATTCTGCATAATGAAGACCTTGAATTCATTATTGGATTTCAAAGAATTTTCTAGATTTCTGGATTTATCTCATGTAGCTTAGAAGCATGAGGATGAGCATAAGGATGATGTTGAGTATCAGTAATGATATATGAGTATCAGTGATAATTTATGGGTTACGGAATATTGCATACATTGACTGGGGAATTTTTGGATGCATCGGCATCGTAGTTTCCAACTAGATGTATGTATACATTGAACTGTATGACTCATAATAGTTTAGTGCTATTTTAGTTGCATATCAGTAGCATACATTATTGTGGCATATTCAGATGCACAGTTTCAATGACATACAACATAGTTTTATATATTATTACTTAATTTCAGATCCATTATTATTTTTGTTTACTTTCAATATTCAGTTTTCAGTACAGCTTTACTTTACTTCAGTATTGTACAATTTTATACAGTTTTATACTTTCAGTTATATTATAATTTTTCTACAGATTTATTTAAATTATGTAAATATTAAATGAATAATTAGAACTGCTTAGAGTAGTTTAGATGTGTTAGGCTTATTATCTAACACAGGGTACTTTTAGGATCCAACAATTTGCTAGATTTTAAGCAGTATATTGAGCCAAGTCAGGAGGACACCCAGGAGACTCAGGAGGAGCCTGTGGAGCACTAGTGGACTTTTCCCCAGCCTTATTTTTCTATTTAGTTTATTTCAGTTCAATACTTAGCTTTTACGTCTGTATTTCAGTAAACTGTTTGTAATAATTCAGGATGTGTTTTTTTTTCTTTTTTGAGATAAATGTCTTATACAGCTTCTGTGATGAATATTTTTGGATGACTGCTTAGCTTCCACACTCTGTTATATATTACTTATATTTAGTATTATGATGTGATCAGTATACTGGAAATGTTGATATCTTATACATATATTGGATTCCTCATATATTATACATTCAATATATATTATGGTCTAATACTTAGGATAAGTATACTACTCTTATATTAAGTATTAACTCTCAACCCTCCTTGAGGTTGAGTCAGCAGCCCTTCATATGGGTTTGGCTTCAGCTATTCATGGAGAATGGATATTCCTCTCCGAGTGGTGCGCCGCTCCGCCGCTGAAATGTTTTACCTTTTGCGTGCGATGACGGGGCGGGGCGCTCACCGTGGATAAAAAATTCTCTATCCACCAAGCTTCCCACAGCTCGAATGATGTCCCAGTACACTCACTAGGTCAAGACTGATCCAATGCACCTCAGGACAAAGCCTGAGGGTGAGCGGGTGAGCGGATGACCTGGGCACCATTCAACCCCCGAGCACTGTACAACACTTTACAGGCTCGGTGCAAAGGAGGGTCAATCAGGTTTGCTCAAATTCGATTGAATGTGGCATTCGATATAGGATGATTCTAAATCAATAATCAATCAATTAAAATATAAATTGGAGTACAAGTTTGTGGGGGTAAATAAGGTACATAGAGTTCGTCAGGTTCAATGGGCTCTTGCGCTGAGGAGAGTAGCTCTGAGTTTTGGTAACACTACCAATATCGAGCGATCCATTAAAGCATTATAAGTGTGGAGCTCCCTCAAGCTTTGATGAGGTGGAACGACATTTTGATGGTCTACCCGAGCCTCTGCGGCACTTCTCGAAATTGGGCTCAAAGGAGACGTTTTGGGGCGGGTTCTGGCCATCCGATCCATCGTATGGCTTCTATTGAATCAAGCCGTCTGAGAGCTTGGGTCAACTATCAATCGTCTGATCGATCGTGAGGGACAGTGGAACAGCTTTGATCGGGCAATAACGTATTCCTGTACTCTGCGACTTGTAGCGAATCCCCACGATCAATGGTTTTAAAGCTGTTGAAATCTTTTGTTTAATGGATTTTAATTAAATAATTATTAATATATAATGGTGATTAATTGAACTAAAAATTTCTTGAGTTATAGAACTTCAAAAATTCACCTTTGGCTAATTTTGGTGTGAAGAACTCAAAATGAAGTTAGATTTTCGATCGGTGGTCAAATAATTATCTCATTTTTCTATTTATTTAAAATTGATTAAAATATTCATCTTAGTTAAATGACTTCTAAATTTGCCCAAAATTTATGGGTTCAAACTTTATGCTATCTAAAGATAAATGAAAAGATTTATAGACTAATTAGGTTGTTAATACTTAGGTAACAACCACAAGTTATTATATATTCCCATCCTTAAAAGAGTCATTCTCCTTGACACCCAAATAATTAAAATATGATGATATTGAGAAATTATTAGTTTATTGAGATACCTGCTTAAAAAATAACTCTGGGTATTTCTGCGGGGACCTGCTGCTGGGTCAGCATAACTAATATAGTATTATGTGTTCACTTCCTAGAATCATATCGGGGTTTAGTATAATAATTTATATAGAGGCGTATAAAATGCACACTTGTACATTAATTACAATATTCAAAAATACTAGAATAATAAAGGAAATTTATTCATTTCAAAGATAATAATTATTTTATAAAATCTGTTACATACTAAGCAAAAATTTAAAACTTTAAGAAAATCAGCATTTATGTTGCTTCATCATGCATCTGCTCCGCCTCAAAGGTTTGATCCAGAGATTGTTCATGAACTATCATATGTATTAGGACGAATTAAGAAAAAGAAAAGAAAATAAAATATTTATCTAGACACAAAGATCTAAGTAAAATTTGTATAATATTAAATTTTACATATAATATTAAACGACATGATTTTGCATAAGAAGCGTATACAAATAAAATGTGATATTTAAATATGATATGCTTGCAAAATTATCGTGATTATGAATGCAATATACATATTTAATATATGTGCTTATTCTGAAAAAAAATACAGCAATATATAATATTTATTATGTTGGGCAAAGTTACAGAATAATTGAGAAGCTATATACGTCTATCTAACTACCTGAGATGTGAGTTCCTGACTAACTACACATTTATGGCAGCCTGCCCCTCTACCAAGTATGATTAAGAGGCGGTAGTCACTTGGCAAACCCCTTACTTATATCATTAGATTATGGTATAATTCTCAATTCACTAATAAGAGAAGGATGTGCACTTAAGAAAGCAGCATAATCATTTACTAAATATATACATATCAACCAGAGTGCGAAAGCAAGTAAAGAAATAAGTTCACATCCATTATACCATAATGCATAAAATAAGAAACATGCTGCTCAAAATAAAGTAATGTGGTGAAAAGAAAATAAACAGGGTACTTATATTAGTACAATATTTTAAAAAGTTTAAACTAAAAAGAAAAGTAAACTCTCAGCCTCACAAGCAAATGAATATTAAGCTAAAGATCTTTAGCAGCAGGGCGCTCTACCTCTTGATCTAGCTCCACTACTAGCTCAATCACCTCAAATAGCTTAGAATCTGCCAATGTTGGTTTCACAATGCCAAGGCCCCAACCAAAAGAAAAAAATTTGATTAGACATATTATCTAAGTACATGTTAGGTTGATTAGTTTTATGTATTAAATAATATCACAATTTACTTAAAATAACTAAGCAAATAAATGGGTGCAACAAGCTAAGAAAGAACAGAGAAAGCTATAAATAATGTATTTATAACTTAATAAATAGTGAGGTAAAAAGACATACCTCAACCAAAAGCTGTATCAAGGTTACGCAATATATATATATATATATATATATATATATATATATATATATATATATATATATGTAAAATAAATTATAAGTACTGAAAAGAAAGACTCGTCCTAAGACTCATCCTAACATGCTGATGATTATATGGAATTATGCAGATTAACAGAAAGTAAATTGAAGTGTGATACATATAAGTAAACTGAATCAACAACTAGCATCCTAATATATATGTAAGCAAGTAAGTGTTATACTAAAGATGAACTATAACAAAAGTAATAGAAAATATAATAAATCATGTACAAGCTACCATATCAAAAAAAAGAAGCTAAACAAGCTACTAAACTATAACTGAATTGAACTGTATCATATCATATCAATTAACTTCACAAAGTTAAGGTAGAAAACTGTACTATACTAAAGAGGCAGAAATACATGTGCAATAGTTTTTAGTTATTTTACTTTACTCCCGTAGACACGTCCAGAAGTAGCCAAGGAGTCAAGCACGTCTACAAGGCTGAGGTGGGTTCCTGAACCAGACACAACTCTCCCCAATGAGTACGTGTCAGGTATCCTTATTTCTCCTTACCATCTGTTCATTGGCAGTAATGTGTATACACAGTCTCCCGTTCAGAACATGAACCTAATGCAAGTGTTATCCTAATTTTCTATATTTTCATTTTATGCATCAAATTATCATGTAAGATATGTTCAATGTAAAAAGGCTCAAATATAAGGAATACAAATCACAAAGTTCAATAATAAGTAAGAGACTCTACTAAACACATGTGATATATGTTGTTGTCTAATTTGGGGTTTAATCACTTAATCCAAATGTGATCCTAAAGGCTAAGGTGTAAAATCTCAAACCTTCCCAATACTACAAGTTAGGCTATCTTATTAAGCAAAGTCAAGCTTAATATGATGGATCTTTAAATTTAGACTAAAGTTCAAATACAAAATAATTATAATAAAGGATAAAATCTAGAAACTATTAAAGCCAATGTTTCATTCATTGGGTAACCCATTTACCTAATACATAAATTCTAACATAGTTTCTATTTCTAATTCCTAAGGAAGAGATCCTAAAGGTTAAGGAATTTTCGAAGTAATTAAGTTATGATAAAAGGTGAGGATTTAAGCACTTGTGTTAATTAAGCTTAACTTATCTTATTATTGATTTAGGGAATTTGGAATTAAACTTATTACACATTATGAAACTTATTACTTGCTTAGAACATTTTAGGATGGAACCTAGGGTTGCACTTAGAAATTTAATTAATAAGCTTTAATGATATAAAATTGAATCTAAATCACTTTATTTACTGATTTTAGCAATTATACTATGATTCTAAGGTTTAAGGATACTTAAACCTAAATTTGGGTAAAATGACCATTTTGCTCCTACTTAAGGGTCTAAATTACTATTTTTTAATTTAGGGTTCTGAATTGAAATTTATTGATGCCAAATGACTACTTACTATTTAATGTGAAGATAGATAGTAAGTACATCAAATTTAGACAATGATTAAACCTTGTGAGCTCAATTTAATATTTTTAGTTCATAAAGAAAATTTAGTAATTTTACTTAGTGAAATTTAAAAATTCAGTTAATTTATTATTGTTTACTATCCAAAGATTTTATAGAGTCTAAAATCATTAAATTCTGAGGTATATTGATAAAGTTATAGCAAAAAAAAATTTGGTTCTAAAAGTATAATTTGTAAACTTTATTTTAACTTAACAACTACTCAAAAAATGACTTGGCTACTTAGCACCTACACTTGATTTGCTTTCTTCTAATTGAGTGTTGGGTGCTAAGATAACATCCCAATCTTTGGATTAATCTTCTATCCAATTATTGGGGTCGTTACAGAAACCAACGCTCAACTAAGCATGGCTAGACTTACCGGACACTAGCCTCCGATGTGCTATGCCGGACCCAACAGACTGAAGAGGCATACTAGTTAGGTCACAACTTACTAAAAACCAGAAAATTGAAGACACCGATAAAAATATGAATGATATTTATTCAAATCCAAAGTTGACACGAGATACTCATCAAATATCTTATGTCCAATACATGTGACCAAGGTAAAAAGCTCAAACAAGATAAGCAAAGCATCAAATATCAAAGTGAGCAAGAGACTTCTAAAGTATTCACCAAAGTATAAAAGACTGATACTCTAATCATGCAAATACCTTACATAACTTTCCTAACATTTTTTAATCATTAATAAAATCATTTCTAAAGTTCAAGTATTGGCAATCATATAGTTCATATACATCAATGCGCTATTATTTCAATCAAATTACCAATAATGAAATAATTTGAGTAAAACACAAAATCTTAATTTGGATCTATAAATAGAATAGACATTGAGTTTTAAAAAGATTGCATACTCATTATATTTTGTTATTCATTTCTAATATTAGTAAGTTTATAAATAAAAATCAAATTTAAAATGATGCATAATTAAAATAATGAAAAAAAATAACAAACAAATTCAATTTATTTATATATTCATATGTGATGTTGTTTAACATTTGCTAAAGATTTATTATTATAATTTTACTCTAAACTTGTTAACATATTATTCAAAGAATAAAATGATTGTGAATTTGAACTAATTGCTTAAGCTCAACTAATATCAATTTTAAATTTATATTTATATGATGTAACAACATTAATCATTATATTATATTTACATATTATTATTAGAATATTCCTATAATTTAATTAGTTGTAATAATCATTGATAATTAACTTTCTGATTAAATTTTTAGTCTTCTTATAAGTGTAATTTAATACAAAATTGATATATATTAATATAGAAAAATACAGAACAAGATTTATTATAGAAAAATATAGAAAAACATAGAGAAATTTAAAAAGAAAATTATTATTTCAAGATTTATATTTTAAAAAAAATATTTTTAATATGTATTGTATATAAAAAATAGATTTAATGTTTATTTTTTATGAGATAAGAAAATATTTTATATATCTTTAGAGTTAATTGAAAGATTTTTAAATATATTTAAAAAAAATATTATTTTGATGTGTGGATATAATATTTAAACAAATTAATTCAATAGAATTTGGACATCATTTTATTAATGTTTATTTATTTATATTAAATAATATAAATATTATTTTTTAAATTTATATTGAAATAATATCTAAATTTGATTGGATGAATTTTTTTAATATTACACATCATCAAATCTAAATAGCAAAAATCCCAAATAAAAAATATATTTGGAAAATTAAAATAATTTGAAACTTTGGTGAATAAGTTAATTATGCATTAATTATGACTTAGGGCATTTGGATCCCGTGATGAGGGAATTACAGGTGACCGCTTGCAACCGGTTAACGGGGAGGCAGTTTCTGCAGACAGGTTCCCATCATTTTCCTCTTTTACAGAAGACACCTTTTTTGTTGTATTTATTTCCTCTTTTTTTTTTTTTTTTTATTTACTGAGATTGGCATCTTGCCAGCTACGAAGCCGAAGGATCGAAGCTTTCTTCATAAGGGAAAGGGAAAGGGTTGGGAGTGGAAGGGGGCAGTCAAAGCTGGCATTTTTTGCCTTCGCATTTCGAATTTTTTTCCTTTTTTTTAGGTTTCCTTCAAATCTCCCTCTCTTATTAATTCCTCCCTGCAGCACTCTGCAGTGGAGGATAATTATTTCTGCTCGGAAATTTGGGGGATAATAACTTCCCCACTTCCTCCAATTTACTCGAAGAGAGGGAAGAAGATTGATGGTCAGACTAGAATGGGCACTTCTCGATCTGCTTCCCTTGAGAAGAAGCATTGGTGGCTGATCAGCCGAAAGGTTCTTACTTTTTTTTTCTTCAAAATCTCTTCATTCTTGAACTTTATACATATATTTCTTCAATGCTCTTCTTTCCTGCATCTCTTTTTCAGACGAAGAAAACAAAAAATGCAACTTTGCTCTGTTTCTGCCCTGCTTAAACCCCACTCCCCTCCCATTTACCCGAGGAGGAGGAAGAAGAAGCAGAATGCAAACTTCTCCATCTGTTTCCCGTCAGAAGAGGCATTGGTGGCTGATGAACAGAAAGGTTTTTTCTTTTTATTAACCAAAAAGACGATTTCCTTGTTCTTCCAAATCCTAAAAAACATAACTTTGCTGCTTTGTTTCTGCCCTGCTCAAAATCAAAATCAGGTCGTTCAGAAGAAAATCAGGGAAGCTCGGTCTCTGATTGCGACGCAGGACTCAAATGCTGTGGCTGCTGCGGTAGGAGTTCTCGACAGCGCTCTTAGCATCTTTCCCAGGCATGAAGTGGCGATAGAGCTCAAGGCAAGATCGCTGCTTTTTCTTCGGCGCTATAAGGACGTGGCTGATATGCTTCAGGATTACATTCCAAGCTACCGCTTTTACTTCACCGGAGGCGGCGCCGCCGCCGGCGACGAATCCTCTAGCTCCCTCTCTTCGTCGGATAGTGGAAGAGCGTTCGGTTTGGAGAGCAGAGAAGGCGCCACGTTGCTTCCCAGCAGCGAGGCCCGTTGGAGTGGCTCTGGCTGCTTCTCTGTTTATGGCCTCAGGCGCAAGTTCGCCGCCTGTCTGCGTCGCCCAAGTGAACGAGAAGGGCATTGGAGGTAAGGATACCTACCGCCTTTGCTTTATGATTTTTTTTTTTCTTCAATTAAAAAAATCCCATTTTTTTCATGCCAAAACATATTGAGTTAATCCAAAGCTTCCCAAATTTGAGAAAAACTGAAGATATATTAGGGTGCTTCGCTTAAATATTTATTAAAAAATAAAAAAAATAATTTTTTTTCTTTTCAATAAATTATAATAAAAAAAATATTGTACTAATTATTTATTTATAATCTTTAATGCTTCGGCAACAAATTTAATTTTTGAGCAGTTTAGTAGAATTTTTTCTTGTACTTTCAATGTAGCAGAAAACCATAAAGTACCACCTTAAATTAAGAAAAGGATTTTATTTAGTTAATTTTAATTTTTGGAGGTTGAATATGTCTATTTGATGTTATTGAATAAATTTAAGAGAAATACTATTTCTCATAAATTAATCTAAAAAAATAATAATTCTTTTTAATTTAATAAAATAAATTTATATCCAAAAAGATACATCTGTAAATTATAGATGTTGAAGATATTTTTTTAATAATATTTTGATACTTTATTTACTCGAATCGAATCAATGTTTTGTTTAATGACTTAATTGGGATTCGGCAAAATATTTAACTGGTGATGATATTATAATTATTTATTTAATTTTATAATTATTTAGTTTATTTGCCACATTTCGCAAATAAAAAATAAAATAAATATTATTTTGGCTTTTCTAAATTTTAGTTATTTACATAAATATTGTAGTTTTTATTTAGTCATAAATTAATTATTCGTTGATCTCATCGTAAATATATTTTTTATTTAAAATTTATATTCTTTGAAAAAAAACTTTAGGCGATGAAATATTAGCAATTGTATTATTATTTTTAATTAATTATATTTAACGGATGTCTATTAAATAACTTGCACTTCATTAGATAAATTGTTAATTATTTCTACATGGTTTCTCTCTTACAGATACCTTATTTTGGGGCAGGCATGCTGCCACCTTGGCCTATTAGAGGATGCCATGATCCTCCTTCAGACTGGCCGCCGCCATGCCTCTGAGGCTTTCCGCCGCGAAAGCATCTCTCGCTCCGACGACGTCTTCCTCCCGTTTCCCAGCGCCATCCCCGCAATCCCTTCCGCCAACCCAAACCGTAATGGCGGCGGCGGGCCCGCTCCAAGCCCTCTGATTTTCGAGTCGGTATCGGCGTCCCACCTCCTCGCCCACGTCAAGCTCCTCCTCCGCCGCCGCGCCGCCGCGACCTCCGCGCTGGACGCGGGGCACCCCCACGAGGCCGCCCGCCACTTCTCCAAGATCCTAGAGAGCCGGCGCGGAACCCCGCACCCCTTCGCCGCAGCTTGCCTAGTCGGCCGGGCCGCCGCCTACAGGGACGCGGGCCGGGTCGCAGAGGCCATCGCCGACTGCAACCGCGCCCTCGCCCTCGACCCGGCCTCCATCCCGGCACTCTGCGCCCGCGCCGACCTCCTCGAATCCGTTCGGTGCTTCCCTGACTGCCTGCGCGATCTTGACCATCTTAAGCTCCTCTATGACACCATAATTCGCGATCGAAAACTCCCCGGGCCGGCCTGGCGGCCGTTGCACTGCGAGATCCGCTACCGTGACATACCCAGCAATCTCCGTGCCCTCGCGGCCAGAATCCAGGGGATCAGGCGGAGGTTTGCAACGGGGGAGGGCAATGCCGTCGACTATCACCGATTGATCGGCATTCGGAGGGGGTGCTCTCGGTCAGAGCTGGACAGGACGCATTTGGTTCTCTCGTTGCGCCACAAGCCGGACAAGGCGGGGTCTTTTGTCGACCGTCTCGATTTCGCCGACGAGCACTGGGACCCCGACACCATGAAGGACCAAGCCAGGATGTCGGCGCTCATTTTGTATAGGCTGTTGCAGAAAGGGTACATGTGCATCGCGAAGATGATTAGGGACGAGGAGGTTGCGGAAATGGCGCGGGCGGCGGCCGCGAGTCTGGCCGAGGAGCAGAATTCGGTTCCGGCCAAGGCGCACGAGAAACAGCAGCCGTTGTTGCCGCCGTCGGTGTACCAAGGGGTGTTCTGCCGGGACGTGGCGACGGCGGGGAGCATTATGTCGCACGCCATTTCGGTGAATTGCGAGGCTATGATTTGCTGAATCGATGATTTTGGCGGGAATGCGTTGGAGTTCCATGTTTTGTACATACAGTTTGGGGATTAGTTGTTGGATGGCAGTGAATTATGTATGGAAGGGGGAAATTTTGTTCATTCATTGAGACTCTTAGAAAGATATTTTCATCAATCTCCCATCCCTTAACGCTTGTGCTAATTAACTTCTAATGTTCATTTGTTATTTAAGGAAAATAATCTGCACTTAATTAGAGAAGATTTGTTTCCAATATAGTCTTAATGCGTAATTAAATTATATTGAAAATAATTAGTTAACTGTATAATGCAAGAGACAATGAACTTTAAGAGAAGCAATATATATAACTGAATATTATTTATATTTAATTATCTTAAATAATTGAAACAGTAAGAATCTCTTTTTATAAAGCTTTTCTGGCTTTAATTAATTCACATAAATTTCAGAGAGGGCATTCGCTCTCTTCTGTCACGTGATGGTGCTCTAAAAGTCCTGAGCCCAGCATGTGATGTCAGTACGGCGCAGGCTTAAATGATGCGGATGCATCGCGCACCTCGGAATCCAATAACCTCGTTTGCACCGCAATTAATTATATTAGTATAATTAACTCATAATTAATAGCCTAAATCCACCAATGCAATCCTATTTTTCTCTTCCTAATGCAAACATAATATTTCTTAAGTAATTATTTTTTTATTTAAAATATATATTTTTAATAATGCATTCAATCATAATTTTTTATGAGACAAAAACTTTATTAATATATCTTTTATTTATTTTGGCTAAATATGTTTTTTAACTTTTTTTTAGTAACATAATGTCTATTACATGCTTAATATGTTTGCTTAAACATTTTTCCCCTGCATTTTTTTTTTAGGGTTTGTTTAGTTTGAAGTGAAATAAGGTAAATTTTCTTAGGGTAAAATAAGATTATTTTTGTCTTATTTGAAGCAAAGCACGTAATCCAGTTACGATAGAATTGGGCGTAACCCGCAATTACGGCAGATTCGGTGGCAATGATCGAATGACTGCGACAGCGTATGCTACATGTGAATCTTCCGTCTTCTCTCGCAATGAATCGAAGGATCAAACGAATCATTTTCATTTCGTTTCAAAAACTTAAAATTAAAAATAAATAAATGGGTGTAATCTTGCCTTCTAATTTACTCTAAATAACAAACTCTTCTAATTAAAAATAAATAAATTATTTTGTATATATTTTTATTATTTTCCTTTCTATTAATTAGTATTTTTTTTATGAAATTGTATTATACACTCACATCTTAAGAAAATAAACATTTGGTAGAGGCTAAGACTTTCATAAATAAAAATAATAAATCTCAAAAAAAAAAAATTCTAGTTTGAAGAAAAATTTTTATAAGGAAAATATTTCAATACCTTCAAAAATATCTCATACATCTTTATAAGTTAATCTCAATTAAAATCAAATTAACCATATATTTCAAGTCTTTAATAATGATAGGATATTGAAGGGGTATTGTACCAGGAGAAATGTTATTTATAACCATTTAAATGGAACTCAAAAATACTTATTAGAATTTAGATATCATTTCAATACAAATTTTAAAAATAATATTTATATTATTTTAATGTGAAAATGAAATAATATTCAAATCCAATTGAATAAATATATTTGAGTACGACATCAACGAATCTAAATAGCATTTCTTTCGTACATAATGACACCTTAAATTAACTTTTTTTTTTCTCTCACAATATCCCTCCCAATCATAATTAAATATTTAATCCTAATATTTAACTCATAATGATTAAAATTTATTAATAAAGATTAAGATTATAAATCAATAGTTAATTACCGTTCAAAAAAATATTGAGATATTTATAGGAAAATTCAAACATTTTATTTTGGTATATTATAAACTATTTTGGTGCAATATTTTATTTATTTATTAATTTTTTTGCAGGCACTTATTAATTATTTATTATTTGCATGCTGCAGGCTGTGTTGTCAAAGTTATCCAGGAACAAAAGGAAGGGAGCACAGAACCATACTGTGGCTAGCTAGCACTGCTTATCCTTGGTCAACGAATTCCTGTAGCGTGTACTATGGCATCTGACTCCCCGCTGACAATGTGATTCACGACACAAATGCTATTTAAAAAATATATATATTTATATTATTTTAATATAAATAAGTAGTACAAATTTTATAGGATAAATTTTTTTTTGTTACTATATCAACAAATTTAAATAATATTTCTCGATATAAATAATATTCAGTATTACGTCAACGAAAGTGAGCATTTCTTTTATTTGGATGATGTAATAATTAAATATATAATTAGTGGAATATGTTTTTGGATTAAATATTCAAAGTAAATGCAAGAATATGAAATACAATCTTCTTGAATAGAAGGGCCCATAGTATTATGGTTTGATAACACATTGATACTTAGAATTAGAAAGACATGCATTAGGTTATGTAGGAAGCTTCTATACTTTATATCTTTTTTGTTGAATCGAGCTAGCCTAAGAGCTCTAGTCGTGCCCAAGAGCGCTGCAATACTCCCGGACGTGAGTTCAATAGATGTGCGTTTAGGTGCGGGTCTAATGGATGCACCCAAATGCAGCTCGAATAGTAACATCCAGGGGCGCCTAAACATGCCTGTTGCGGTGATTTTAAACCATTGTGGAGAATCATAATTGTCGGTTCATCAAACCGTCATCACTATGCGCCCACACGAGCGGTGAGGCACCTAAGATTGGATGAAGCTTACTGTATATGCATGTGTAATCTGTTCCGACTCAATTTTATTAATTTTTTTTTTATTTGTTAAAGAATGATGTAATCAAGAATATTAGTTAATAGGTTAATTACATGTCTATGATTATGAATTTAATTGTCTATCTTAAATAAAAAAATTAGATAAATGCAAATGAAATATAACAGTTTTCTTCATAAAATATTAGTTTTATATTACCACTCATATATTAATCATACATATATACCAATCACACTTTTTTTTTAATGCAAAAAAGAAAATACAAAAAGATTGTGAGGGTACAAAAGTCATAAAGTCTAAAAGCCTAAAAATCCAAGTCTCTGGGAATATCCTAAAAGGACCCGAGAAAACTAGACAAACTAACTAGACAAACAAAAAGGACAATCAAAACGAGAACAAACTAACTCACAACAACAAGGACAACAAATATTATTTAGCATAATGATGAACCAACCAAGAAGATGCGTGAACAACAATCAGAGATGCAAACCAAGCAGCGGCCCACGCAGGAGAGGCGACTCGCCTGATAGAGCAAAAGCAAAATGCTCCAAAGGTGGAGTAGATAATCCATTAGGCCTCGACCGTGTAACTCTGACCTCCATGATCTGCAAAGGGATAAATGGAGACCTAATCTGCAAAATTGCAGCCATAAGCCCATTTAAGATCAACAAGCAATGAGCTTGCCTGTATTGATCTTAAATGGGCCATTCTGCCCGAAAACAAAAGGCAGCACCCCCAACAAAACAAAAGCTTATCCGAGGACGCCGACCCCAACTCAAAGAAACTGACGCCACTCAAGGGTGGCCCATAAACAACCAAGGAGCGGCAACCAAATAGCTTTTCAGACCAATAGAGATATTAACATCATTGGCCCAATACTGCCAATTAAGAAAGCAGCTTTCAGATTGATATCATAGATAAAGAGCAAACAATCCAAAGATAAGGCTTGAGCTTAAGGTTTGGTAAACCTTATTTTCATGGCCATTACAGACCCCAATCTAAGGCCAAATTAGTGAATAAATTAAGTGGATTTATTTACACTTAAAGCTTACCCAATACGTAATTTAAGTTGTTATAGTTTTATGAAGGTATACTCTCATATGGGCATAATGGGTCCTATCTTGAGCTCCATAGACTCCACTTGGGTTTATATAAATAAATTGGGTCCTCTTATGGGATTCAAATAAGATTTATTTTTAAGAGTTCATTATCTTAGAAAAGATATTTGAGCTAATAGCTACTTGTGATCTTATGGAGTTTGGCCAATAGTTAAATGCTTATATTATGGCATATGTTAAAATGTATTTAATAAGTATTTTAGTGTATCCTTTAAAATTTTGAAAGTACATATCATTAGCTTAACTATCTTTGCTTAACTTGGACATGAGTTCTTAAGATAGAATTTTAAGCACTATCCTTAGGCCTTTCCATGGGATCCTTAAAGTTCAAGCCTTAAGACTAAATTGAGCTTTTTATGTTTCCAAATAAATCTTAATTTATATTATAATGATGGTTCACAAAGTATTTATATTTGGAAGATATTCACATCAAAATGATGTTAATCATATTATAAATCACCTAATAGTATTCATATTTGTTTAAATTAAGCATTAGATTCCTATGTTAGGTCTCTTAAACTTTATCATATAACTTAATTAAATGAACTATGTCACACCTAAATTTTATAATTAACTAGTTAATATTTATATAAGATAAAATTATGAGATTATTGATGCCAAAGCAAATAATATATTGTTATTTAAGAATTTAAGTTGTTATGTATTAGAAACTTTATATTTAATTTAAAAAGCCTCTTGATATTTATAAGTTATGCTTAATAATACTTAAGAAATTCACACTCTCCCTTACTGAAGAAATTCATGCCCTCGTCAATTTAGCACACAAAGCTAAACATTATTTACCAAGTACATGGGACCTTAGAGATGGCCCCTAGATGCATAAGAAGTGGCCTCTATCATATAGCACTTTATCCTACCACAATATCAAGAGGCGACTCGTATAGTGCAGCATTTTGCCTAAGCTTTGCTTAGCTCCCATTTGACAGTTTATGCTATTATAATATAAATTGTAGTATACCGAATCCTTAAGCATCAATGTATTATTCACATTGACCATCATGATCTTACGATTTTATCTCCAAAAGATAATTATTTGATGTTGCCTATCTTAGAGTACTCCCACACGATTGGGAGTCCTCCCACTATGACAACACTTAACATTAGAGTTTGTATTAGAAACTTAATTGTTATTTCAAATAGCATTTTGATAAAGAGCTATGCAAAATCATTTTTGAAATGTTTTCTAACTAAATTATTACAAAAACTTTATTTTCTTAAGGAAATTGAGATTCAAATAAAAAGCAAATATGTAGCTGATAAGACTTAAACTCATGTCACATGATAACAAATCCAAAGTCTTAGTACAAAAGTGTGTTTCTAATACAAACTTTTTCCTTCAATTCATCAACAAGTTCTTTATACGAATCAAGAAAACATAACTTCTGAACCACATTTCTTGGAATGTCCTAGCTTATCATGATAGTTGTAATGTGAAGGTTTCTTTCCTTCAAGAACTCTTCATTTTAGTTTACCTTTCTATATGGTTTCTCTCTTATTTTCTTAAATGGTAGAAGAAACAAATAAAAATGGTCAAGAGAAGGGAAACTAAACCAAAAAAAAGGAAAACAGAGCAAAAATAAGGAAAGGATAAACCCTTCATCCCATCACAGCCATCTTGAAAATTATGCATAGTAAAAATGGAAATGCTTCCTTTAATGCTGAAAAACTAATTAAGTTCATAACTCTTCCTCTAATTAATACTTAACTATTACAATTAGTAGTAATATTTCTGAAATAAAGGCAGACACTTCTTAAGTGAAAGAGTGGAATGATCTTAATTCTGATTAAGAGATCTCACTGCAACACAATACTAAATGTTTAAAAATACTGTATTCACACATTAAATCACTATTTCTGCTCCAATATAATGTAAAAAAGCGCTTTAAACCTCCGCCTGCAGCTAATCCTTCCTGATAATCACAAAAAGCTGTGTTATTCACTAATTAGATGATTAACGAGCACTTTGCGTCTGTAAGAAGAGAACCATCTTACACTAAGTATCTTTGACAGTCGTGCATGCTGGGCGTCGAGGAGGTAGCTGGTTATGAGGAGTTCTCTGCAATCAAGACCGTTGGATTTTAATCAAAGCGATCATTACCGTTTGTTTGCACGGCTATTAACGCTAATTTGACCATGATTTAGTCTTAATCATATAGATTATTAGTACTTTAAACGAAGTTAAATTACCTGCAGCTTGGGTCTGAGGGTCTCTGCAGGATCTATAGATTTCTGACCCAAATTTGCTCCTTGCTGTTAAGCATATCGTTAATTGCAGATTAAAACTTTAATGATTTCGCAATATTATAGTGTAAAAGGGCCTTGACTTGGGGAATAATTCATAAAATTAAGATTTTTATTACCTTTTCAAGGGCCCAGTCAGCAGAATCAAAATAGGCGCGCTCGTTGTCCTGCGATCACAAATTATAAACATAATCATTATTAGTTAATTAACGATGATGATTACTATCACATGATGGAAGGGTTTAGTGGACTAATAAAAACGGTACAGCTGACCTTCGAGATTAAGGGTTTCTTCTTAGGCATAATCCCTCCATATCTGTTCTCCACCGCAGCCTGAAATTTTAGGATATTTTAGTAAAAAAATCATGTTTTTAGTTTTTTTGGTCAAATAAAAGGAAGGTAAGCCTTTGATTAATATAAAATAATTAAGTTAATGATTCATGGTCAAGTCAGGAAATTACAAGCCAACTTCTGATAGATCCCATGCCGGCCAAAATAGCCGCCAGCTTAGTAAAGAATTTGAGTTGATTACTTTGAAATGACATTCTCATTTTTAGAACTTTCTCGATGTGTCATCTATCAATAATTACAGATTAATTGCTTGCTTAATTTAAATTTCCAGCTTTTTGAAAATCTGAAGTCTCATTAACTCTTTCCTTTAATTAGAAGCCCAAAATTGAATCCAATGAAGAGATATAAGGAAGGAAAATGCAAATTTTTTCGAATAAAAATCGTTCTTTTTTTAAAAACAGGCAGACAGGATGATCGTGGAAGCTGTGCTGAATCCAAGAATAGTTAATTAATCAAAGCGATTATAATAAAAGCAAATTAAAAAGGGACTCTGTTTTTCAAGATGAATGTTGATGAAACTTCAAGAAAGTTCAGATGAAAAAATAGCATCTTTTCAATGAAAAGAACTGAAATTTTAGAAGCATGGCTGATCGTCACCTGCTCTGTTTGTGAAGCAAATTCCTGCACTTTGCGGCTTGCCATCTCCAGTCCTCAGCTCGCTGAAATTGAAGCGACTTGTTGGGCACTTGTCTTAACAAAAAGCAGATAGGTTTGAGGGCGAGATGTGTGCAATTTTCAGAGAGAAAGAGGGAAAGACCTTTGACACTAAAATTGGGAGTGAAGGGGTGAGTTATATATTCTGGAGGGAGGAAGAAAGGGAGGCAGCCAAAGAATAGAGGGTTGAGTGTGGTGAGAAAATTGAGAATATATTTAAAAAGGCATGAGAAGAGCGTGTGTGCGTGTGCAATGAAGAGAGAGAGAGGTGGCAAGGAAGAGGAGAAAAGTGTGCTGAGGGAGGGCGTTAGGCCATGAAATAAAGTGGGCAGCCGACACCTATTCCCCTCTTCTTCGTACCCTAATTTTTTCTATTTGATCTTTTCATCATTGGGCATCGAGCTTTAGCATGTAAGAATTACCATAAGTTGGGCAAGCAAGACCTTGAGCCTCTCAATTGGTGTACCGGCAATCTATAAATCCTACGAATTTTTTCCACCGCAAGTTTTTTTTTTTTTTTTTTTTTTTTTTTTTTTTTTTTTTTTTTTTTTGCATTTTTACATAACAACCAAAAATTTATTCTTATTTTACAAATTCAATATAGAGATCACTTTTTTGAGTCGAAATTTGCTCTACAACTAAATTCGAGTTCGAGTATAGCCTAACTCAACTGAACTCGAATTGAATCCAATTCATCCCTATTCATTATTAACGATGATGGTACTACCTAAAACTCTTTTTTAGAGGAAAATTTCTTTTCAAATCTTTGGATGAAGGGCCTATAAAAATCGTATTAGAATGAAATTAGATGAATGTTGAGGTTAGGTTGGCGATTACTCTTAATCACCGCATCTTCTCGAACGAGATAGTCATGCGATAGACTTTTGATCTGTCAAGATTTTAAATCCAGAGCCACAAGAAGCTCAAAAATCTCAACTTTTTTTGTACTTCTGAATCTTCTATTCACACACGATTCCATATAATGAGGAGAAAAAATCACACTTTTTCGTCCACAAAGCTTTGCTCAAATATTGTTGGATTAGTTTGCCAAATCTAACAAAGAGATTAAATGAAATCCTTTATCCATATTTTAGTTTATTTACTCAAATAAAAAATAAGAAAAAATCAAGATTTAATAGCTAAAAATTATCATTATCATTATCATATACATATTAAAATGAGGATAATATGATAATCTTATATGTAAATATATGATTGTATATAACATTTTTATATCAAAATCAAATAACTATTTGCTATTATTTTTTTCAAACTTTGGTCTTTGGCCATTTCATTTGTGCACGCATCTTACATCTTTGTATTATCATGTCTTTTTTACAAGTGTTTGCCATATTTTTGAGTCAAATAAATTATTTGACAATTTTATTTTTGAAATATAATTTTTATGTGAGCTCACTAAGAACGTGTATTTTACAAATTCTATTCATTTTAATTAATTTATAATCTTAATTTTTAATAAAAAATATTAATTATTATGACCTAAATATCATATTTTAATGATGTTAGGGCACGGATTTCCATTCATCATTACTAATTTTTTTGTTTTGACCAACTTTTTAGAAGTGGTTTGTAATTATGAGGAAAAGACGTTTTCCCAAATAAATACTGTTGCAGCGCGGGGATAATGATTGAGCCTCTTTTTATCTCATATTTTGAAAAGAATAAACTGCTCGCATCACAGCCGTCCAAATTTTAAATAAATATCTCTTAAATAGCTCTAAGAATATATATGCATATTCTCAAGTTTGATCGGTTCAACCGCGGATCCGTCGCTGATTCGGTTATTTTAACCGGATAAAACTCGTTTTTTTTGGAATTGGTCGGTTTTACAGTTCAACCTGTAACGACCTAAGCCATTATTAACTTGTTTATGACTAAATTTAACTCAATTAAGCCAAAATCAAGATAACAAGCAAAGTTAGGCGCACCCCCCGTTGCCTTGCAAAGCCGGCCCATCCCTATTCAACCTAGTAGCCAAGTTGCCGACAGGCCCCATGCTGCCAGTTGGGGCGCCGCCTGGGGAGCCCCGCCAAACCCCCCTCCCCTCTCATTTCCATCTATAAATAGGGCCTTGACCTTGGAATCCCGCTATTCCTCTCGTCCTCCACCTCCCAACCACCCGTTGCTCCCCTCCCATTGCTTTTGCAGCATCGAAAAAAATCTCTTCAACAAGAGGACAGAGGGTTAGAGAATTATTTTAATTTTTGAAAATAAATAAAATATTATTAATAATAATTTTTATTATTGCTTATAAGTGTTATTATTATTATTATTTATTAATATCTGTTCATTTTATTTTTGTTATTTTTTTTATTACTATCAAATAAAATATTATCAATTATTCTCTAATATTATTGTCAATTTTCTATTAATATTGTTATTACTAATAATAAACTTATTATTATTATTATTATCATTGGTATTAATATTGTTAATAATAAAAATAATATAATAATAATAATAATTATTATTATTACCTTATTCTATTTAAATTATTTTTCTTTTATTAGTGTTTTTTTCTTTTATTGTTATTTTTCATTTTTTATTGTTAATTTTCTATCATTATTATTATTATTATTATTGTTATTATTATTATTTTATTTTATTAAAATCAATTTTCTTTTATTATGTATAGAGATTTATCATTATTTAAGATCCACAATTGTCTTAAATAATTATTTTAATAAAAAATTAATATTTATTATTTATTATTATTATTTTCTTTCTCTCATTTTACATAATAATTTTTTGTCATTTTAATTTTTGTCAAATTATTTTATTACTATTACTATTATTATTATTATTATTATTATTATTTTATTACTATTATATTTTTGGTCAATTATTCAAATATTATTTTTTCTTTTTATTATTTTTTTTTTCATTTTACTATTATGTTACTAATATCATATTCAAAGAATAATCATGAGAAAGAGAAAATAGAGTAAGAAAGAGATAAAGATATAGAAATAAAGAAATAGAGAGAGAAAAAGAAAAAAAATGAAAAAAAAAAAAAGAAATGGAAGAGAAAAAAAAATGTCAAAAAAAGAAATTCTAAAAAAAATTCTACAAAAAATCTTAAGAAAAATCGTAAAAAAAAAAAAAAAAAATTGAGAAAATATTTTAGCTTTCACCTGACGGCACCGATGCCCTAAATCGTCAGGCTTCTTCGTTTGCCGGTTTCTTCTCGCCCAACGACCCCGATGGAGTCGTCCCCAACCGTCTCTCCGACCCTCACTCCCGCTTCTTTCCCTCTATCGGGTATCCTAAGCGCGCCCCACTCGCTCCCAAGTTGTGGTTTCTCTCTTGCGGACACTGCATCTTGGAAATCTCTATTCTCCACTGTCCAAAGAGAGAAGAAGAACTTCAACATGTCATTTGTCCCCTCTATTGAAGATGTCATTGATATAACCAAATAAGAAATTTCTCAAGGTGAATAGCAATGGCTCAATGTGGGTTGACATTAGCTTGGGAAGGAAACACACTTTCAAAGTCCTATATGAGGCCATGGCCAGATCATGGAAGCTTAAAGGTTCCTTTACTTTGTTCTTATTAAACTCTACCTGCTACTTAATCAAATTTTGCTATGAATAGGATGTGCAAATCATACTACATGGAGGCCCTTGGTTCTTCTTCAACACTCTATTCTTGGTAAGGCCATGGAACCGCAACTTCTTGCCGTCAGCCTCCTCCTTTACAACTCTACCAGTATTGATCAAATTCCCTGAACTTCCTCTACCTATGGTCAAAAGGTATTATTTACAAACTTGCTAGTAATGTGGGTGTTCCTATTATGGCAGACTCACTAACCGCCTCCAAATCATGACTTTTACAAGAATATGTGTTGAAATGAGCACTAAGTCAGTTCTCCCAGAGGAAATTCAGATTAGAGTTGATGGAAACATTATAAATCAACGCATTGAATATGATTGGACCCCTTATGTTTGTGCTAAGTGCAATCTTTTCACCAATGCTGTATGTTCTTGTTCAACTAATTCCCTGCCTATGATTCATGATAGAAGTAGGTCCAGATGTCCTAATCGACGTCAATCTCAGCCCTCCCCAATCTCGATGGAATATTCAATCCCAGTCGCTCCTCCTCACCCTCTCCCCTCAGTCCCTGAATCTCCTATCCTTGCTTATCCCTCATCACCTGCTTCCTCACCCACTCAACCTCTAATTTCCTCATCATCCTTTATGGTCTCTAAATTCCTCAGTCCCCATCCCTCAAACCAAGACCTCAATGCCCCTCTTGAATATGGCCCTAACCCCTCCTCTGGACCTCACTCTCCTAAAGACCCATCTTTCATAGCCTTCACTCTCCCCAGTTCATCAACCTTTGCTTCTACTTCAGATTCTCATTCTGAACTCCTCCCAAACAATCATAGCCTAGTAACTAAGAAATCTCTCTCTATTGCTAGCGCTATTGGTTGCTCTTTGACAGATCCTAAATTATTGAACGAAGGTCATAAAAATTTGGAGGGACGAAGTCGTTCCCTTAGGACTCGTCCCAAATAATTTTCTTTCTTCTTTTTTTCTTCCCTTGTTCATATTCTCTATTTTCTATTTAATTCCCATGTTTAAGTCTAAATTAATGGTTTGCCCATATTCGTATCTCTGATCTTAAGTACCATACTCATCTCAACCATACAGACATCGTTGGTATTTTGGAGCCTAAAATAAATAATCTGGGCATTGCTTCCACCTTCTCTGTAAGCAAATACACTCAGTATGATAATGAATCCAATTGCAATAATTTTGATTTAGTCTTCGTTGGTAGAATTTGGATCAAATGGGACTCCGACAATGTCTCTTTTTTCCCAAGTGTTATTAATCCGCAGTACATTCATCGCAGCCTTCTCCAAAATGGCATAACTAGCTGGATCACTTTTGTCTATGCTTCAAATTATGAGAATGACAAGTCTTTGGGAGGATCTAATTAAGCTAAAGGATGGCATCTCGGAACCTTGGCTGGTCACTGGAGATTTCAATTGTGTCAGGTATTCAAATGAAAAATTTGGAGGAACCCCCCCTATTGCTAGACTAAATGCGTTTAACAACTAGGTCATTGATAAAGAAAGTGTTAACCCAAATTTTAGTTTCCTTTCTGTTGAAATCTCCTGCAAATTTTAGTTTCCTTTCCGTTACAATCTCCCGCTAAAATAACTTTTCAGTTACAAATATTGATTAAGGAAGTTTTTTCAAACTAAATGCTGAAATATGAATTTATATTGTCATTAAACCATAATCAAATTAAGTAAAAGATAAATTACCTCTTTAAAGGCAATAACCGGTTATCCATGTTGAAACCATCGGCATTTAAGACCATAATCCGCTCAAAGCAGCCAAAGAAATTGGGTGTGCGTTATGCATGCACACCCTATTTAATCGAGCGCATACCCCATCGCTTCACTACTCCTCTCGCCTCTCCCTCTCTTTTTCGCTCGATTGAAGGGGCGTACCTGAACCGACGGAAGCGAAAAGCATGCGAGCAGGAAACGATGACTCGATCCTTGCTGCCAACGACGGAAGCCGACATGAGTGCAGTCGACGTCCCAGCGCGCCTGATCATCTCTCTTTGCGTCGATCAACGCCTTATCTCTCTTCCTCCGCACGACTCTGCACCGATCGCTCGATTCTGCGCTCGTAAGGTAAGAGCTCCTCTGTTCGATTCTCCCAAAAAGGATTATATATATATATATATATATATATATATATATATGTATATATATATATATTTATTTATTTATTTATTTATTTATTTATTATTATTATTTTTTTAATAAAAGCAATATTGGCGGAGATTTTATTTCATCAAAAACGACAATACAGAACCGGGACTGGGAGGTTACAAAAAACCTAGATTCTAAAAGCCAAAAACTAGTCTCAAAAAGAAAGGAATTCTAGGATATAACCTAAGAGATCTCCTGACTCAAGAAAGGAAAAGAAACACAAAAATACATCAGACAAAAAAATCAAAACAAGAAAAAGCGTCAGCGTTGACAGACCACAAAACCAAACACGCCACCAGGAAGACGAGCATCCAAACACAAAATGCCACCCAAACACCGGAACCTGCAACAAAGGAGTAGCAAAAGGAATATATATATATATATATATATGTAAACAAACAGAGAAGGATACAGCTCGGTCAGCGCAACAGCTAACAACTCCAGGCCAAACGACAACCACAAGCCACCAAGAACGACAAACAACCAAACTCAAGAAGCCACCTCACACCGGAACCTGAAACAAAAGGAGCAGCATATATATATATATATATATATATATAAACAAACAAAGGAGGAAACGGCACGGCCAGCGCAACAGCACACCATAAACCAAAAAAACAGCCCCAGGACGCCAAGCTAAACGGACACACCACCGCAGGAGGCCAACACAAGGGAGGCCACAACCAACTGCAGAACCAAAAAAACAAAACCAACCAACCGAAGGAGAGAACAGCAGCCACAACACACAACAGAACAAAACAAGAACATGCCCCGCCCCAGAAATAATAATAATAATAAGAAAATTAGAATATAATAAATTAATTTGACTTTAAGTTTTATATTACAATCTTCATGAGTAGTATAATTCATTTAATTTATTGTACGCTAAATCAAAAGCGAAGCATCTATTTCGTGTATTAATAACAAACCCTAAATGTCTAATCTTAGTTTTGGTTTAATCATTAAATCATGCTATTAAAAGATTTATGAAATATAATTTGATATTAATGTATGCTTAGATTGAAACTATAAATTGGGTGAATGCTATGCTATGTCGCCTATAACTAAATTTCTATATGAGAGTGTATTAGACTAGGAAAATCTATGCAATGTACTAACTTTTATTTAATATTATTTGATACATTTTCTAACTTATAAATCTTTACATTCAAATTATGCATGAAGTTGGGAATAAAATTAGGAGTTTTAAGAAAGCATTGTTTAGCCTAAAATTTTTCCTATGACTTTGAGATTTTAAGTAGATAAATTTAAAATCAAGTTTAGGAACCGGAATGTAAGTTTTAAATCTTATAAATAGGTCATTGCAAAGTTTAATAAGGCATCAATTATAAATTTTGCAGACACATTAAAATTGTGAGTGAATCATCTTGAATAAGTTAAATATGAAAGGTACACTGGGTATTATTTTTATGCTTTTTACTATAATTTGCTGCTTAAGCATTGCTTTGAGCCTATGTTGTATTATTACTTAATGCGTTATTCTTACTATTGATGATGTAAGAGAAACAAAATGATGTTTATGTGTCTTGTGAATGTTGTAAGAAGGATTTCGAAACGGATTATGAATAAGTTAGGGACGAGGCTAGTCCTCGGGAGCTATAAGAGTGCCATCTAGAGCCTTTGAGGGGGCCTAGGTGAAGGTTATGCTTAAATGCATGTTTATTGCCATCTGGAGCCTTTAAGGGGGCCCAGGTGAAGGTTTATGCTTAAATGCATATGAACCCAGTCTCATGATTCTGACTTTGCCCATCAGAAATGCTATCATTGCTTCATAATATCATAGACATAAACATAAATATGAACTTTTATGCGATTATTATTTTTCCGTTTGAAATTTGGCATGTGATAAGAGAATATTCATTTTTCAAAAGTTATGATTATCTTTTACTATAAATTATATTTCTCTGCAATTAATATCATTTTTACCTTCTGTTTTTGCTTAAAGTATATTGTTAATATCCTTTGTATTTATAATATATACTAAGGCATTATTTTTATAATGCCAGATCAGATACAATTGGAGGAAGTTTATATAGTTTAAAGACATGGCGCGGCAAATTAACGGATTCTAACTACCTCTTCAAGGGATATTTATTTTTGTATAATGAAAATCATGTAATAAATTTGGAATATTATTTTACTTTAAATTGAATGAATGTTATTTCTTACACTTGAATGGTTCTGAATGTGTTTAACTGCTATTTTACCTAACTGCCAATATGATCATGCGGAAAGCAGCATCCAATGTTAGATTGGTTGTTATCAACCTAACATGAGTCATCACAAGTCGAGCTTATGGATATGCATTATTCTGGAAGTCATTTCACTTGGGATAATCATCGTCTTGATTTTCTAATAAAAGCTAAGTTAGACATATATCTTTGTAACTCTGAATGGATCACATCATTCCCTGAGGTCATATGCAACATTCTGCCGTCCTCAACCTCCGATCATGCTCCTCTTATAATTTCAGTCCCCGTGACTTGCATAAAGCTGTCCTACTTTTGCTTCAAAAACTACTGGGTTAATAAACAAGATTTCATAAACATGTTTGCTGCTACTTGGAATGAGGCATATGGAGGAGACCCTTTATTTGCAATCCATAAGAATTCTGTTCAGACCAAAAAGATTCTTAAACTTATCCACCTCAATCAGTCCTCGAACTTGGCATAAGTTAAAAAATTCGAAGGGCCCAATTTGATGTTATCATCCATATTGATTATCACAATTCCAATGCTACTCATTGTCTCAGATTATTGCAAATAAAGCAAAATCTCATTAAGCTATTTTTAATGAACTCTCCTGGGTCAAACAAAGATCAAAAGCTCATTGGCTCTCTCTCGACGAAGACAATTTGAAGTTCTTTTATACGCAAATGGAAATCAAGAAAAACAATCATACTCCATCTCTCCTCAGCTTATGGACCAAGCCATTTTTTTTAGCATTATAGAGAATAGATACTCATAAATTATTTTCTTAATTTTTAATTTCATAAAATTTGAAAAATAAGATGTGTCCAAATCAAGAAATTTTAGTGTCATTAAATTAAGAATAATACGATGTGATTAAGTTTAAAGTTTGGCCGAAATTGGCGCACCATCTTGCCCATAATTAATTTTTGAAGTTTTAAACTTCAAAAATTAATATAAAATGAGATATAACTCCAAACTCAATAATTTTGGATTAAATTTATAGATCAAATGACAAAAACATACATTAAATTTATTATGTATTTTTTAATTTAAAATTTATTTATAAATTTTCCAAAATATCTTCCCCTCCTCCCATCTTTCCCCGATGCCTACCCAAGGGCACGCATAGTGTGCACGCACCCCCCCCCCCCCATTGCACTGCCAAGCTGGCCCCATCTGTGGCGACCCTGCCCCGCCGTGGTCATGTTAACTCTTAAGTTAACATGATTACGGTGGAGGGGTTACCAAATGACAAGGTCCCCACTTAGGATTGGATTAGACACACATTCTAATCCAACTTAACTAAGGACTCTGCCATTCATCCCAGAGACTATCACTAAATGATCATACAAGAACTCAGAGTGCTGAAGCATAAAATACAACATCCATCCATACAATACAATAATCCAGAATAAAAAAAGAGCTGAAAAGAAAAGATTTAACCTGTATTATTACAACATTTTAATAAGTTTAAAGAACTAAAAAGAAAACTCTCAATCTCACAAGCAGAAAAAAAAAAGCTAGAACTAAATATCTTCAGGAGCAGGCTCCTCCTCCAATGGTGAGCACTCCATCGGATCAGCTGCTCCAACAAACTCAGAACCTACTATTATCGGTTTCATAATGGTAGGGCCCTAACCAACAAAAGAAAAGCTGGTTAGACTATTGTCTAAGCACATTTTAGGGTAAACAATTTTATTAAGTTACTTGAATATCACTATAAATCAGAACTGAAGCAATAGGTACAAAAAAGCGTACAAAAAGAACAGTATAAAGTTATAAATAAACAGTTTATAACTAAAGCAACTATGAAGTAAGTACATAACTCTTCCAAGCAACTGCAACAAAGATATATAAGCAAAAAGGAAAACTAGATAAAACTGAAAAGAAAATACAGCATAAATATGCTTATGATCAATAAGATTATGCAAGATGACATACAGAACTTGAACAGTATAAATCTGAAAGCAAATAACATCCTAGGTGTACATATAAAAATAGTAAGTAAAACTAGCATCCTATATAGAAACATGTGCAAGAAAGCTGTAAGTAAAACAGTGCTGAAATGCAGAATATACAAGTAAAAGTAATAACTAAAAACTAAAAACTACAGTGACTGTCCAAGCCACTCAACTGAAAGCATACTCAGCAAATCTTAGCCTGATGGGCTAAGAAAGAAGCTCTGAACTGAGTATCACTAAAAACTCTTAGCCTGATGAGCTAAGACAGAACCAAATGTAAGTGTACTTGAATTAGTATAACCATATCAGAATCCTGACTCTATAGTCAGTATGGCAAGAGTCTATCCATCCTATCTCACGGACTAGGCATGGTCATAGACTGTCGGACATTAAACCCTCGACAAGGTTGCTGACCCGAACGAGTTGATCGAAGAGGTATACTAATCAAGCTACACCTTACAAACCACTTATAAAAAAAACATAATGCTGATTATGAATATTTAAAGTTGACATAAGATATTTATTAAATATCTTAAGTACATAATATATGTTCAAGGTAATAAGCTCAAAATCAAAGAATGTGAAGCATCAAAATCAAAGTGAGCAAGAAACTCTATCTAGAACACAGGTGATATCCATTTGTTATCTAATTTAATCGTTCTATCTATTCTAAGTTACATAACTTTCAGAATCATTAATTCTTACCCATTCTGTAACTTAGAATCATGAATCCTACTAGTTAAAGTTAATTAGGACTGGCCAAGTCCTAACTATATCTTAATCAAAAGATGACTTATTTGGTTAAAATGAATAAATCATCGACCTAATTTTATAATTTGAGTTACCCCAACCTCATCTTGATTAGCCAAATCAAGATAAAAATATTAAAAATTAGACTCCAGATGATGGGGTCTAATCACTTAATCTAAAGGTATAACTAAGGATCTAAGGTTTAGAATCCCACCTCACAGATTAAGTTAGGGCAAATCCTAATGATAAATCAAATTCATTAGGATAGATCTCTATTCTTAGTTCTAAAGTTTTAAAGATCAATTAATCATTTAATAAACTAAAAAAATCTATAAACTAGAAAACTCAAGGTTTTATCTATTGAGTAACCCAATTTACTCAATAAATAAATTCTAACTTAAGAACTATTCTTAATCCTAGGAATTAAAGCTCTTAATTTCTAGGAGTATTTCTCATGATACACTTCCTAACTAATGTTATAAGACCTAAGGATAGATCTAAGAATGATTAAGGAAGAAGAAACCACTCACTTAAGACTTAGGAATTTTTCTTTAAGGGCTAAGATTGAGATTTTAAATCAAAATCTAATTTAGGCTTGAACTTAACTAATTTCTGCTATAAATCATTATATTTACTGATTTTAATGATTATACAATGATTTTAGGGCTTTAAGATGCTAAACCCTAAATTTAGGTAAAATTATAATTTTGCCCCTACTTAAGGGTTCAAAAGATCAAATTTTGATCTAGAGTTTTAAATCTGAATTTTTTCTATTGGAATGAGTTTCTTACTGTCTAATATAAGATTAGACAGCAACTACACAAATTTTTTTCTTTCAGATTACTGTCCTTTATTGCCTAAGATTTCCATTGAATCTAAATTTACTAAATTCTGATAAGTATTGGTCAAGTTATGACCAATACAAGATCTAGGGCTTAATAGGTTTATTAAGGGATTCTTAATTAAGGTCAAAATCCTAACTTTGTCAATTAGTGTCCAAATTAAGTAAAATCAGTGGTTTTGATTTACAATTAGTCTACTGATCACAATGACTTGTGGTAGGCTCAATTTGGATCTAATTTGATTAAGTTATGACCTAATTAAGGTTTATGGTGATTAGTGAGTGATTAGCAAAATTAAGCACTCAAACATTAATCCAACCTTACAAATAGATTTTAAATGACTCTATGAGTCCTCTGAAACTTAAAATGCCTAATTTGGATTATTAAATTTGCTAATATTCACTAATCAAGATTTAGGATAATTAGAGGTGATTAGCAAATTTAACCGTTGGATCTAAAATATTTTTATAGATTATTGTTAATTAGGTTTTTTTAATCTAAATTGATATTTGGATTATTCAATTTGAAGCTCAATTGACCAAGTTATGGTCAATTGAAGTTCTAGGTCTAATTAAGCTAATTATGGTTAGGTCCTAATTATCATTAAGCTCAAACTAATCCAAACAGCAAGATTGACCCTACTAAAATATTCCTTAGGGTTTTGTGAGTATTTTAAGACCCATATTGGGTATGTTTGGATTAAGGGTTATAAAGTTATGAGAATTTGATGTTTTTGTAACATTATTTGAATTTAAAATATACCCTAAGATGTCACTATATGATATATTGCTCCTATTGAAATTTTATTAGTATCATAATGTTCTACTAATTTCACTGATCAATTTGATATATAATAATGCAGCATTTGGATTATTGGATTAAAATTTACAAATGTTTAAAGTTTGCCAATTAATTGATTAATTACTTAAACTAGATTATATTTAATATTACTGTGTAAATTTAATTTAACAGATTTCTTTTTATTAAATTTTAATCATTTTATATATATTTATTTAAATTAATTTATCTACAGAAATTCAGGTGTCAGTGGGTCCAGAAACGGCTACGTGTCACAAAGGCAGAGGCTAAATGGATGACCGCGAGACCCACGACTTGACCTGCCCGACAGGCTGTACGCGTGTCGAAGCGGGGTTGGTCAATGGTCTGCGAGTGGGTCCCCCACCTTTTGACTTTTGCACTCGTGACCCGGCTCAATTCCGCGGGTCACGCCTGACCCGATCCAAATCTAATTGGGTTGGCGCTTCTTCGACAGACCGACGCAGCGTCATCTTTAGGGCACGGAATCGCAACCACCTACCGGTAACGACGAGTCCAAAATCGAACAGAATTGGGTTGAGGGAGAAGAGACATTCCTGTCGGCAACAAGATCATCGACTGAGACAGCTTATATCGCCGACACAAGCAAACCCTAAATTCTAAGATGACTGCGCTGAGTTACGCATCTGTATAGCCCGAGCGTCCATTAATTCAATCGATTGAGATCATTAAACACTCAATCAAACCAGGCATTGCTAAATCTAAATCAGATAATTGATATAGTGTATAATATGCATTAGATCTGAAGGAATTAAGAGTACCTCTGTCAATCGCTGGAATTGAAGTGAGGATAAATCCGGAGTGTTTCGATCGCCTTTGGATTCCCACTGCGTGTCCTCGAGCCGAAAGGACGATTAGGAGTCTTAAGTTGGATTTTAGAGCGGTGGCAGTACAGTCGCAGACCATCAGGTGCTCGCAGACCAGGTCGTCCTGCCGCGCGTCACGCAGGTGCGCCACGCGTAGTAACCCTAGGGCTTTTTCGGAGGGGAAAAGAGCTCGACCGTTCGATCTTTGATCGAACGATCGAGAATTAGCCATTTGATTTAACGGCTTATTATAGATGAAGGACGGCGCCGGTTAAGATTAATTAAAAATATAATTATTTAATTTGATTTAATTAATCAAATTTATCCTATTAAATATATATTCCAAAAATTTCCAATAAATCACCCTTAGCTAAATGAGGGGTGAGGAACGCAACGGCACACTCGGATTTTCGTTTCAACGAGTATTTATTTATTTAAATTTTCAGGTATTTAAATATTATTAAAATATTCGATGAAAATCCAACGACTTCCAAATGCCTCCAAAATTTCACCCCTAGCTAATTTGGGTGTTCTTAATGCAATGGCGAAGTCAGATTTTCAATCTTAGGTCTAAATAAAAAGTCAATTTCTAGGATTTGGAATTTTCCAGAATTTTTGATTTGACTTAATTGACTTCTAGTTTGACCTAGGTTTCAGAGATGAGTTCTAAATTACTTAATTAGTGACTTAGAATCTCAATTAAGACTTAGATTGATCTTAATTAATCCAAAGTAACAACCTGGGTTGTTACACCATCCCTATTCAACACTTGCAGCCATGTCGCCGGCAGGCCCCACGCTGCTAGTTGACGCGCCTTGGGAGCCCCGTCAAACCCCCGCTCCCTCATCATTTCCATCTATAAATAGGGTCTTAACATTGGAATCCCGCTATTCTTCTCGTCCTCCACCTCCCAACCACCCGTTGCTCCCCTCCCATTGCTTTGGTAGGCGTCGAAAGAAACAACCTCTTCGGCAAGAGGAGAGAGGGTGAGAGAATTATTTTAATGTTTGAAAATAAATAAACAACTAATAATAATAATTTTTATTATTACTTATAAGTGTTATTATTATTATTATTATTATTATTATTATTTATTAGTGTGAGTTCTTTTTATTTTTGTTATTTTTTTTATTACTATCAAATTTAATATTGTCAATTATTCTCTATTATTATTGTCAATTTTCTATTAATATTGTTATTATTAATAAATTATTATTATTATTATTATTATTATTATTATTATTATTATTATTATTATTATTATCATTAGTATTAATATTATTAATAATAAAAATAATATAATTATTATCATTATTTATTATTATTATTATTATTATTACCTTATTTTATTCAAATTATTTTTCCTTTATTAGTGTTTTTTTCTTTTATTGTCATTTTCATTTTTTATTGTTAATTTTCTATTATTATTATTATTATTGCTATTATTATTACTTTATTTTATTAAATTCAATTTTTTTTATTAGTGTTTTTTTAATGTCAATTTTCTATTATTATTATTATTATTACAGAAATAATAATGATAATATATATATAGAGTTATCATTATTTAGGATCCATAAATATCTTAACTAATTATTTTAATAAAAAAATTATTATATAAAATTATTATTATTATTATTATTATTATTATTATTATTATTTATTATTATCAATTTCCTTTACTCTCATTATTTAGGATCCATAATTATCTTAAATAATTATTTTAATAAAAAATTATTATATAAAATTACTATTATTATTAACATTATTTATTTTTATTATTTTATTTTACTATTGTTATTACTAATAATAAAATTATTATTATTATTATTATCATTAGTATTAATATTATTAATAGTAAAAATAATATAATTATTATCATTATTTATTATTATTATTATTACCTTATTTTATTCAAATTATTTTTCCTTTATTAGTGTTTTTTTCTTTTATTGTCATTTTCATTTTTTATTGTTAATTTTCTATTATTATTATTATTATTGCTATTATTATTATTTTATTTTATTAAAATTAATTTTCTTTTATTAGTGTCTTTTTTTATTGTCAATTTTCTATTATTATTATTATTATTATTATTACAAAAATAATAATGATAATATATATAGAGAGTTATCATTATTTAGGATCCATAATTATCTTAGTTAATTATTTTAATAAAAAAATAATTATATAAAAAAAATAATTATTATTATTATTATATATTATTATCATTTTCTCTTACTCTCATTTCACTTAATAATTTTATGTCATTATAATTTTTGTCAAAATCTCTTATTACTATTATTATTATTATTATTATTATTATTATTTTATTACTGTTATATTTCTTATCAATAATTCAAATATTATTTTTTATTATTATTAATTTTTCTTTTCTTACTATTATGGTTTTAATATCATATTCAAAGAATACTGATGAGAAAGAAGAAATAGAGAGAAAAAGAGAACAAAAAATAAAAAAGAATTAGAAATAGAAGATAGAAGCTAAAAAAAGTGATAAAGAAAAAGAATGAAAAAAAAAAAGATTATGAGAGAAAGAGAAAGAAAAAAGAGAGAAAAAATATAATATATATATGAGATAAAAAAAAGTGAAAAATAAAAGAAGAGAGAGAAAGTATAGAGAAAGAAAAAAAAAATAATTATTATTATATTAGAGAATCATATTTTATAAATAATAAATTTATTTTAACTTTTACTATATAAATAAATCAATATTATTTTAATATTCTAAACACTGTTTATAAATCATTATAAGATAAATAAATAAATAATAAGTTGTGCTATCTTATCTAATAAAATTATATATACATAGATTTGAGAGAATTTCACAAACGCAAACAAACTTTAAAAGCTTAAAATCAGTATGCATTTGAATTTATCTTCATTTTTTATAATCTTTTAAAATAGTACATGAAATAGTTTGATAACTTCTATGTATATGTTTCATTTTTTTTTATGGTTTACATTTTAATCTGTACAGATAATTGTTATGACGATGACTGGTCTGATGTCTGGAGAGATAAAGTGTCTATACTGATAAACCTACTATAAGATAGTTATAAATGAAAGTTAATGTTATATATATATATATAGTGAATTCTACTAGGTTATGTGTTTGCTCAGCAGAACATTTTAATACATAGTTATATATAAAAATATGTGAGTGTTATTATATCTCTTAATAGTTAATTATGATGTTTCTAAGATGATTAGTAATAAAACCGAACATAATTTGATTATAGCAATGTCGACTTAATAAGAAACTCAACTTTAATTATGCACTCACGTTTGTATAAGGTTTGTGAATGAGCAAATGCCACAGATCCAGCGAGATGAATTAAAAGTAATCAATAATCAACAAAAAAACAGTCATGGGATCAACTTTTGATACAAAATTCTTTATATATGTATATATATATATATATATATGAAGATAGAGAGAGAGAGATATTATCATATAGAATAGTCAAGAAAGTGTGCTGATCATTGCGTAAGGGTCACTCATTAGCATATATAAATATATATATATATATATATAATCTATAAGTTTGTCAGACAATTAAACTATATTAATGACAATGAGGTGTAAGAAAAATATTCTGATTACAGAAGCACATGAGCTCGATTCCAATAAGGCTGCCCTTTAAGAGATGCATGGCTTTTGCCAGCATGGCATTATTTTCATCTTTATTTCCTAAGTTTGGTACAGATTAGGAGACTCGCTAAGTATGGAAATGTTCTCCCATCCATAATTACAACCATAATTAACACCCAAACTATGAATAAAATCTCTCTTTTGTCATAAATTATTTTCACAGCTTTCAGGGATTTTAATATGCAGTCGTGATGGATGAACTATGAAGCACATGCATGATGCATCAACATCATATCTATGCACCCAATTTCTTATGAATAAAAGCACTTCACAACTTTATAATTTCGAAGCATTTAATTTGGAAGAAATTTCAGAAATATGCAGCATTATTTTAAAAATTACATATTCGGAACTGAGATATAAAATTATAGAGACAATTTGGAGATGCTTTGAAAACAAAGCTTTTATTTGGTTTCTTGGTATAGCATTTCCCCTCTCTAAATGCATACTTTATATTCATGGAGTTCTTAAACAATTTTATTGATTCTAAAATGAGCATATTTTAAATCCAGATAAGTCTTTGCCGCCAAACCTTGAGCTCGGTGGCGAGGAACTATCTAGATTTAATAGTTTATGAATTTTCTTCTCTTTCACCATCTCATCCAGCCTTTTTGCTCACATTCAAGACCATAGCATCCATCCTAAGCTATCATGATTAACACCCCAATTATTCTTTGATGCTTAGAGGCTATTTAGTTTAGGAATAGCTTAAGGGGTTTAATATTTTATGCAAGGATACCAAATAAGGTTGAAGAGATTTTCTAAGCACTAGCATGAATAATCAAATGCATAGGGGATGGCAAGCCTTATGATAAAAAGTGTAGCAATATCATTGACAGATGACTGTGGGATATGCATGCTAATGGCTCTAAATAGAAGCACATCTCCCATATTATAAGAGGCTCCTTATGTTATCTTAATCAGATACTTCTTTATGGATTTTTTTGACATGGGGAACATTTCAAGAAAGGAAAATGTACGTGTGGAGCTCCATAGATCACTACTTCTCGGATGCAGAAAAGGTGCACAATAATGAATCTACAGCCGGCTGATCCTGACAGGCCCCAGCTGCATGGCCTTGTTCCTCAGAAGATGCTTCTGCACCTTCCCGGTCGCCGTCTTGGGCAACGGCCCAAACACCACCGACTTGGGAACCCAATACGCCGGCATCTTTTGCCTGCAGTGGTTCAGAATGTCATCGGTAATAGCCGCCTGGTTCTCTCCGGCATCCGATTTAAGGGTGATGAACGCACAAGGGGACTCCCCCCAGCGCTCGTCGGGGCGAGCAACGACTGATGCCTCAAGCACGGCCGGATGCTGGTACAGCAATCCCTCCACCTCAATGCTGCTGATGTTCTCCCCGCCGGAGATGATGATGTCCTTGGATCGATCCTTCACTTCGATGTATCCGTCGGCGTGCTTCACGCCGAGATCCCCGGAATGAAACCAGCCGCTGGCAAAGGCCTCCCGGTTGGCGCCCGGGTTGTTGAGGTAGCCCTTCATGACGCAGTTCCCGCGCATGACAACTTCGCCGACGGTCTTTCCGTCGGCGGGGACGGGGGACATGGTCTTCGGGTTCACGATGTCGAGGCCTTCCAGAGAGAGGTACCGAATGCCCTGGCGAGCGTGCAGGCGGGCGCGGGTTTCGGACGGGAGCAAGTCCCACTCTGGCTTATAAGCACACACAGTGCACGGGCCGTAGGTTTCTGTGAGGCCGTAGGTGTGGCAGACGCGGAAGCCTTGATTGGACAATGCGGTGAGAAGGGAAGCCGGAGGAGCGGCGCCGGCGGTCATCACATTGACGGTGCGAGGGAGGGGAAGGACCTTCTCAGATGGAGGGGCGTTGATGAGCGAAGTCAGAACAACGGGGGCAGCGCAGAGGTGCGTTGCGCCAAGATTCGCTATAGCTGAATAGATGGCCTTGGTTGTTACCTGCAAGAAAAGACATGAAATGATCTTATATTTCCATATTCAGTTTCATGTATTTTCATGAGCTCAAAATGAGCTCGTTTACAAATAAAAGATGAATTCATGCTCGACTCGTTTAAATTAGAGCCGTGATCGAACCAAATTGAACTTACTTTTTAGAATATTATATAAATAATGTTAATATTTTAAAATAACATATCGAGCACCAAATCTTTTACATATAAAAAATTATTTTCATGTTATAGTTCCCTAAATTGTATAAAATCTTATATCAATGTATATTTTTAATTAAATATAGTTTTACATGTAATTTATAAGGATTTGATGCTATGCAAGTAAATATTTTTTAAGAAATAATCATTTTAAATTTTAAAATTCATAAATAATATTTTTTTATAAATTATAATCAAGCCGAATACGATTTTTATTATGTTATTGGTAAAGTAATGGAGCTTTAAAAAAGTGTTCAAGTTTTGCTTATTGGTGAAGTCGAACACAAGCAATATTAGCAAAGAACGACCTTTTTGGTATCCCTCTGCGTAAGAACTATTATGCTCATTATAATAACCTATTTTGACCACAAACTTCATAAAGTATGTAGCCTTCGTACGCATAACCACCGACCAGATAACTGCTATTTTGTAACTCTTTACATTGTTCGAGAAGAAAGACTTGGGTTGTGGCATATAGCTGTGATTATTGGTCGGCTATGAATTGAATAAAATCAGTAAAAACTACAAAATCAAATTTTTAGGAAAGCAAATACAAGGCTAAACATGCGGACAATCATGAATATTTTGTGATAAATACATGCAACATTTTCCCCTCAATATTCAAACACGTGAACTCTCTTTAGGGAGCTACGTTTGAGTTTTTCAAGTTTCTTCACTCTGTTCCTTTGCCTTTGTGTACACGCCCTTCGACAATGAAGTCTAACTCGAGTAGTTTTGAGAGTGAATGCACACTGCGCAGCAACGTTAAGGCCAGAAATGAAGATTAGGAAGTTTATTCCCGGCCTATTCATAAGTCATTCAACGGAATATCCTCTAAATTGGCTACTGAAACCTCCGTATCATCTGAATTAAACATTGTTTTTGGGAGGGGTGCAACAAAAAAAATGACAAATCAATAGGTGGAAGGAGGCATTGCCAGCAAGCTTTACTCATGAGCGGGCTGGGGTTTTATTTCCCAAGCCAGTTATTATAACTGAAGTTCCTGTAGCTTAAGCTTCGGCAAGGGAAGAAGCTATCGCCACTGTCAAAACTAACTTCAATGGTAAATACAAATACTTGTGCAGCGGTATCAAAGATCTCAAGGATGTGCTGAGAATTTCTATTCGGTCAGTTCTAACAAATATGTAGTTGTTGGGGATGATGACTTTACCAACCAAGGGATGAACTTTATGAGTTATATCCCTGGGCTTTATAGAGATGTATGAGTGAATGCAAATCACCCTAGCAGCTAAAGAGCTGTCTTCCCCAAGCGCACATTTTGACTCGATTCAGTTATAGAAGTACGATCTTGCCAGAACAAGTTATATTCCTTTGAAAAATGAAAGAGAGTCGTAGCAAACGACATAGAATTTGACAACAAGGACTAGAGATTATTTGATAACTTACCCCAAGTTATTTGTCGTGTTAGTTGGAATGGTTCCTTCCGAAGGTCTTATTATTCCCCAATATGTTAATATTTCAAGTTCTTTTGAGAAGCTTTTTCCCTCTATCTTTATGACTGTCATGGATAGCTTGGTTGGGAAAGGCATCCCAATAATTAAGTATCCACAAGTCGAAGTGTGTTAACCCAAGATTTGCTTGTTTCTACCGTGCTTGAGGAGAGCGTTTAGTTAAAGAATGAGAATATGTTTCTTAAAGAGAAGACCAAAGCTTAAGGGTGACATGACCCAAGTAAAGAAGTAGCTCAAGGAGGATGCTATCTCGAGAATCTGCAATGATATCTGAGTATTGTTTAGGAGTGGGAAGCATCATAATGAGTAAATCAAATGTATTAAAGACAAAGTTTTGATCTTTAATAAAGAACTTAGTGTTAATAAGGAGCAGGTTGGAGGCAGCGCGCTGCAACGAAATTAAACGCTACAGCGCGTCACAGCAGAAACAGACGTTATAGCGCGTTGCGGCGGAATCAAGCGCTGCAGCGCGCCCCAGCGGCAGTCGTCCGGAGAAGCTGGCGCTCTAGCGCGCCGCAGCGGCAGACACCAGAGAGGCGGGTGCTACAGCGCGCCGCAGCAGTAAGCAAACAGAGAGTCAGGAGCTATAGCGCGCTCTAGCGCCTCATTACCCGAAGCCCAGGCGCTACGACGCGTCGTAGCCCCTGACGAACTTTTGCTCCGGTTTAGGTTTCGCCCTAAGTAAATTGGGGGGTATTTTGGATCATTTGGGGTTTGAAAATGAGTTGAATACTTAAGGGAACATGTTGGAGGAGTTTCTAAGACTGGCATTTTCATTTTGTGAGGTTTGGCTGCTGTAAAAGTTTAGTGTGGTGGCTGCTCCATTGAAGAAAAAGAAAAGGCACCTAGATGTCTGTTAAGGGTTTGTAAACCCTAAATTGATTGTAACTCCCCTCTCTAAAAGTGAAATTCTGCTCTCCTCTATGAGGAGCTGCTGCCGGGTCAGCGGAAGCTAATCCAGCATCAATTTCTTATGGGATATAACAACAAGTCATCTAGCCGCAAAATCATATTGAGCGATTTAAGAGACAAATATATAGATATCAAACATACCTCATTTATTCATTAATTCACAAGTCTTGGATACAAAGATTAAAATAAAATATAAATTACAAATTTTTAAAAGTGTCCAAAAGAAAGTGGAAAATCAGCAGGAAGTAGTATCAGCACTGCTTGATTCTTAGCATTTTTCCTCTATGACGAACTCCTGATATGGGCACATTTCAAAAGTGCGGGCATTCGAATACCAGTTAGGTGTGAAACTAAGTACTGATATATGTTATCTTTACAAATGTTAAATAATAAGTAAAATAATTAATCATTTGACAGGAATTAAAAGCTGTACGAACTTATCCCTGCAAACCTGTTTCAATTGTAGTTGAAACTTAGCATAAAATTAATTACAGTCACAAAAATAAATACAGAATTTTAGTGTTTAATATCTGAGGCAGATTACGATTTTGTTGGGCAAGTACAAAATCGAGGAAAATGGGGTTCATTTTTGTGTTACATATCCCAACTTCCCTCTATACCTGCCCCCTAAAAGGCTTATCAGTATAGGCTCCTTATGACACCCGATGTCGGACAACCCCGTCCTAGCGGTTGTCTGATTAGAAAAAAAGTATAAATCAATATGGAACCATTGCTTCTCACTTATCCAAACTTGTTCATATATCATTTTATGTGACTTTAAAAAATACTTTTGTCAAATTTGTACGATGATGAGCAGAAAAATATATTTAAACAAGATTAATAAAACAACATCTGGTACCTTGTTCTATAAATTCAAAAGTTTAACAGTTCGGATGAGTGATAATTTGCTCAATCTGCATTTAGGCTTTTGATATTTTAAATTAGCCTTTTTAGCCAATATTATTATTTTCATTTCTATTCTATTTTTTTTTATTTTCTCAATTTGATAGAAGTCTGTATTTTTAAGTTACTTATGTGACATTAATATTTATAATAACATTATTATTATCATTTTAATAATGATAATAATAATATATGAAAGAAAAGACAGAATGAAAACGATTGCATAAAGTAATAATAATAATAATAGTAAAATGTTAGAATTAAAATGCCAGAATTGAAAATCACCGAATGGAAATAATAATCATTTAATAATATTTGTATTGTTCTCATCATTAATTAATGAGAAAATTAATAAAGTGAATGATTAATATTTTTCATTAGAATGAATATTAAGTATAATAAGAAAAATAGTAAAATCTCTCCTCAATTTCTTAAACTTTTCCTTCTCTTGTTACCTAAGGCTGGGGCTGCCGAAAGCCGAAGGGAGGCCGGACGTGGCTGAAGAGAGCCTGCATGAGGTTGCCGGAACAGCGAGGGCGGGCTGGCTGGCTAGCCGGAGGAGGGAGCTGACCGGCAGGGTGGCTGGCTGTTGGCCAGCCGAGGGAGGACTGCAGCAGCTGAGGGGTGGCTGGGCTGGAAGGGGGGTTGGGTTGGCTGTCTAGGGTTTGAGGGAGGAGGAGAGGGGCTGTGGGGAAGACGAAAGGGAGGGGTGCTTAAATAGAGGGAGAGGAGGGGAGAGGGGGTCAGCCAAGTGGGCCAACCAGCTGGTGCCAAAAACGGAATTCTCCCAAACTATGACACTTTGATCTAAAAATTATTTCTATCTAATGGAAATTTTGTTTGCCCTAATTTGAAATTCCTCGGGGTCCTGATGTTTGACGCGAGTTTTGACCTAATTTGAAAAATAGCGACATTGGGTGGCTACATCCTCCCCGTGGACGTAGGTGTTAGCACTGAACCATGTAAATCGTTTGTGTTTGCATGCATTTTTTACTTGCATTATTTAGTTTTAAAGCTTTTATTTCGTATTGATTCATAACCTTACGAGATCCCAACACTTAGATTACAAAGAAAAGCTAGCTATTAAGAGAAATGAAGAATTTAAAACTCATTGCAATCAGTCTTCACAAAATATTTCCATGTGCTATAACAATGCTTTAAACGCTTGTATAAAAATAACACTCTATAAGCATTCAAGAATGAATATTATGCTGCTTCTCAAGCAAATGCTGTACATAATAAGAATTTAACGAGAGGCTCAAAGAAATAACAGAGAGAATATAGCTAGCTCACCCAAAGACTTGTACTGTTTTTGCTTCCTTGGAGAGAAAATATAGAAAATATAAAATTAATGATAGAGAATTTAGTCAAAGTTGATTTCATACAGATTGTCGCAATTTAACAGAAAAAACGTGGATAAAATTAAATTAATAAAATTTGGAGAAAATTATATTAATAAATTATTTTTTGAAATATTCATCATTTTATTAAAATAATTGTCAAAAAATAAACCATATATTTTAAAAATATTTCCATAAATTGTGGTAACTTTTGGTTCATTAGATTATTTATTATTAATTTTACTGCAGATCATCTTCTTTGCAGACTAGCGTAGCTCCGAAACCCTAAATATCTTGCAACTTTTGATATATAGCTTCATTTTTTGTGATTTTGTTGTTATTGGAGCTGACGTTTCCAGATGAACAATAACATATAAATAATTTAAAATAATTAAGTATTTAAGGAGAATTTTACAAAAAACCAAAATCATATTTCCTCAAAATTCTCCTAATACGGCCAGCTTTAGATCAAACCACTTGCACCTAAACGTTATTTAGCACTTAGCCAACGTGTCAACACCCCTCAAAAGGTGTTTCGAAAGGGTTGCTTTGTTAGGTCAAAAACTTTTATTTTTCTCAAAAAAAAAAACTTTTTCCAATTGCACCATAAGGCTCCCCAACATCTACATTTCATCCCTAAAAGTTTTGTACAGCTTTAGAAAGCTTCCACCATCATTTTTGAGAAAAGTCAGGTGAGCAAAATAAAGATTCCAAGATTCACCTTTCCTACTTCAACCTTGCATTGGCTAGCTCCCTAACAAAATAGAAAGGCTTCTGATCCTTCTACTGAGATCAATGAGTACTGTTGGAGATTAGGAGGAGCAACAAAGGAACTAGCTTGGCTTAAAATCGCAATGCTTGCCTTCCAAAGTTCCACTAAGCCAAAGCTTGGATCTAGTTAATCTATCTTTTTGTAAAGACTAAACTATTTTAGAAACCTTGTTAGGATGTACTTAGACTTGATTTGAGTCAATTAAATCAGCAAACTACTCTTATCATAAAAATCATAGATCACTTTTTTCCTTGTATGTACTTCAATGCTTAACTTGAACTTATCCTTAATTAAAATTTGAATTTTTAAAACATATAATTACTGATTTTTAAGTGTTATTCGATTATTCTTAATATGATAATCTTTGGTCATACCTTGAATTAGGGAGTTACAAGTGAAATGAATATTGCATATGACTTACCCCTTTCCACCCTACATTAATTTAGGTTTAGTCATATTTTAGTTTGAATTTTCTTTATATTATTGCCTAATAATGTTTGAATAATAAGCTAAAAAGGAAGATTTTAGTGTTATGAGTCATTTGTTAAAAACCTTGCCCTGTGAATTGGGTCTCGTATGAAAACATCACGCTTGCTATGTCTAGGTTATTCTATTAGGTTATCTTTTTCTTTTGAGCTAAGAAAAGTTTGTTATAAATAGCTGATTCTAATTGTAATTTTATTGATTTGGAGAACTAAAAGAGGATTAATAATGTCTAGGAATTGGGAATAAGATGTTGGATAAGATAAACAAAAAATTAGCCAAAGTAAAGTAAGAGCTTTTGAGAAATTATCCTCATTTTAATTCTGCCCAAAATCAACTCAAAAAACATCTATAGTACATAATTAGATTATGTTAGTTTGCTGGAAGTTAGTACTTAATGATGTGTATAAGAGATTACAATGTGAGCTTTAACTTTTGGAAGATATTATCAAAAGGGTGAGAAGTATAAGAACTCTTTCTATGTTGTGCTCATGGTTAGCAACTCGATATATAAGCCTTAAGATAACTTTCCCTAAGCCTTAAAATTCTTATTAAGATGTTAAATTGATTATAATTCATTTAAGGTACTATAACTCGATATATAAGCCTTAAGATAACTTTCCCCAAAATTTAAAATTCATTTTAAGGTATTAAATTGTTATAATTCATTTTAAGGTGCAGTATATATGTGTGTGTAAATATTACTAAGAGGACAATAAATTAAAGAATAAAATGATAATAATTTTTTCTATATTATTTCTAAATGTTCAGTGAGGAGCAATCAATTGGGGGAGTCAAAATATCTAGATAATTTATGTTTTAAGTAGTAATTATTAATTTTATTATTATATTTCTTTTTCTTTTGTAGAGACATGTATGAGAAAAACTTTTGATGCAGTGCTTTATTAAGGTTGGATGATGTTTTAGTGGCTCTTGTATAATGATTTTAATTAATGAACAAATGGATTTTAGCTTTTTCTTAAGATTACAGAAATTATGAAATATTTCAACTTTTATTTCCCAATCTTCCTCAACCTATTCCCCGAGTTATTACATGAAGACATTGGTTTTAATGAGCTATTTGGATCTAGGTAAATTCATATCCACAATTCACTAACCACTTGGCCTTGCCAAATAAGTTATACAAGTTTTAGGAAAAATTCTTACATGAACATGAGGATGACAACAAACATAATTAAATTCGAGTCTCATCTTCTTTGATTTTTCATTTTATTCATTGCATATTTTTTGAAACACCTTTTGTTTGTAAATGATCAATTATGGTTAATAAAATACTCGACTTTCGAACAATTTGTAATTTTGAGTCAAACTAACTATTTTTTTAACCAATTTTTCATTATCTTGATTTTTATTACTTACATTCAATTTTTGTAACATGTCAAGTATTATACCAGAGTGCTTTCACTTAAGTCATGCCATTATTGTTATAGAGAAAATGATTAAGTGGCCCAAGCTTTTGAGCTAAAATCATTATTCCCAAGTGCTTTAAGTTACCTGGTATTTAATGTAGTTCCTTTACTATACCTTCCTTGAGAAGGTATTTTATCACATGAAGTGAGGGTCGAGCATATTTACACAGCCCATCTCAATTTTTATTCTTTTTAAGAAAACACTCAAATTTCACTCGATTTTTTATTTATTTAAGTGAGAGTCTAACTTGAAGATTGAAGTTTTATAGTTAAATCTTTCATATTAAATCCTAATGATCTCATTAATAGGATCATCTAACCCAATAAAAAAGTTAACATGTGTAATCATCCCTTATGTTATTACTAAAGTTTTTTCTTTTATTTACTGCAATTTCAACCCTTTTTGCAATCAAAATACTAAGCTTACAACTTTCTTCTATTTCAAAAAATTTGCATGTCTTTCTTTTAACCATGGACATCTCCAAATGGCTGCGACGGTTGTGGATACCATTCCAAAGCGGGGAGCTTCTTCCACCACTACAGCAAAGTTGGAGAAGTTTATGCCCGACCAAGCCCTGCCCTTTATCTACAGCATCAGCAACTTTCAAAAGCTTTGCAGCAGTATAAGGGCATTGGGAAGGGTTCCTCTGTAAGTTACACTTAGGTGGTCAAGTACAAGAATTTGAACATTGACTTTTCGTTCATATGATTTGTTTAAGTACTCTATTTTTAATATGACTTTGTTTTGCTCTTCCTCAACCATAATAATCAAAGTTGTTTATGCACATTTGAGTCGAGTTGACTGCCTGAATTAATTCTGAATTTTGAATGTAGCATATGAGCTCTTCACTCAGCATTACATCAAGTTCTTCACAATCTTGAGGCAAAAAAAGTCAAAGGACTGGTGAATTTTTAGGCAAGGAAAAAATAGCAATAATTTTTTAAACGTTTAACCAATTAAAAAGAAAGAAAAATTTAGTATTTCTAGCTTAAAATCCATTTTCTTGGAGACCTTACTCTCCCTTAGCATAAAGAACTCAGCAAGTTCGAATATAGGTTTGAGAGTGAGAATGTCACTTTGATGCTCAAGCAATGGAGTCCAAGGGGTGAATGCTTTTGCAGGTTCTACCAGAGGGTGGTATTTTTCTCCTTTGAGTTGCATCTTTCCAAGGATGAAAATGTTTGAAATGTTTCCTTTCTGGTTTTACAAACTCCAACCGAGTATCAGCCAAAAGTGTCCTTGGAGACTCAAGTCTTTGCTGACTATCTTGGTAGGTTCGTTATATTTGACTTGGTGCATTTATGAGCTACTCGGTCAGCAATTGGGGATACTAACTTTAACTCATTTTTTTAATGTTAGCATAAAGGAAGAAGAAAAGGAAGGCAAAAGATAACGGTCTTCGCCATCCCCACCATAAAAGGAAGGTTGGGCCTAAGAGGAGGGCCAGGGAAAATAAAGGGCCTCCAAGAAGAAAACTCCTGTAAAACCTCTTGAGATTTCTTTCAAAGAAATGGAACAGAGAGATGATGAGCTCTTGGAACGAAGGAAGAACCCTCAAGAAAAAAAAAAATGGAGGTTCAATCAGGTGATGATTTCTACAAATTATCTTTTTATTATTTTACCTAGTTCATCACTCGTCTTGTATATATTAGGCACTGACCTGAACAAATCACTAGAGAGGACAGTGAAGTTAAAATTTTGTATGAAAACATCCAACCCATCTCTATGATCAACGCCAACTAACAGTCAGCACTCGTCTTTTTATTATTTTACCAAGTCAGCACAAGTAGAGTTTGACTATGTTGCAGCTGACCTTTTCAAACCTAGATCTCCAGCCAAGGCATTGAATTCTTCAAGTAAGAACAGGAAGCCTCGAACCACAAACTACTATTGAGAAATGCCACTAACATGTGGTCTTAGCGTTTACATTGTCAAGAAACAATCGAGAAATATTTCAAAATAAAGATGATTCTTCAGCAAAAGCTTCACTTAAAGATATAAGGGAACATAATAATGACTAAAAAGTTGTCTCAGATGAAGGAATAGCTTAGAGAGTTAGAGAAGACAGAAGGATTCTGCCCAGATCATATCCAACTGAACTATATCTTAGGTGGACGAAAATCATCTTATCACTGAATTTAAGAATCAAGTTTATGGTTCATTTAATTTAGTCTGAAAAAAAAGAATTGGATTTTTGAGCTAGAAGCAGAAAATTCAAAGAAACAAGCCAATAATCTTCTTCCAACTTTTCCACTCTGCTTTTAAAGGATAACAAATTATTTCCTCCCTTGAAGATCAACTAACTTATCAATTAGAAGGAGAACAAGAGAATAATAGAGTTGGAGGCTAAGGTGGTCGAGCTTCAAGCAGCAGATTTAACTCTTTAAATAAGAAACAGAGTATAAAGCTATCGAACAATAAACTATTATATATGGAGTGGATTTGCCATGCTTGAGAGATGAGCTTGCAAGGTGACTAAGGAGTGGATGGGAGAAATTGATGGGCTCATGGAAACAATCTCTCAAGCTGAAATAAAATTGTGATTCCCTAAAAAAAGGAGAAAAAAAAACTCATGCCACATTTCTTGATTATAAGAACCAGTAAATTTTCTCTAAGCAGAAAATGCATGAAACTATTCCTACTTTGGTTGGGCCATCTAAAAAAGTGAACCCAAATATTTTTGGTACATATTTGTTTGGGGATGTAGAAATAATCTTTGAAATGGGATTACTAATAATGCAATAAAAGTTCGCTTGATTGTTTGAAAAAATGATTGCAGTTTCCAAAAATTTCCTACAATCTCATTGCCATATTATCACTTGATTAAGGAGCAATAAAACATTAGCCAAGGTAAAGTGTGTATAAATGCTAAAGAGAGAAAGAAAGCATACCAAAAAGAGTCAACACGACATCTTGGGATGACTTTAACTTGAGAATAATATGACATTGCACATAAATGCACATAATATTGTATTAAACAAATACCTGGCGAAGGCATATGTTTGTTCCACATAACGCTGCAAGTGACCACGTGTAGCACCATCCATTGCAATGAAACATAGGCAAAGTCCACAGGTACACAGAACCTTCATTCATGCCCCAAACAAGTGCGCCACTTAAAGCCATGAGATAGGCACCCCTATGATGCAGCACCACTCCCTTTGGGTTGGATGTTGTCCCTGAAGTATAGCATAACGCTATACTCTGCCATTCATCCTTAGGCAGCTTCCATACAAATTCAGGATCACCACTTTCCAAGAAATTCTCATACTCAATAGCACCATTCCTTAAAGCATCATGAAGAGAATTAGAATCACAATTTTCATCACCAATGACAACCATAAGTGGTTTCTTGAAAGACTCATTTTTCTTTTTGTCAAAAATGATATTGAGAGCTTCTTCAACCAATGAAAAGTATTCTTGATCAGCCATGACAACATTAGAAGACGAATGCTCCAATAAAAAGGCAATTGTCTGAGCATTTAAGCGAATATTAATACAGTTCAACAATGCTCCAGCCATAGGAACTCCAAAATGTGCTTCATATACAGCAGGAACATTTGGGGCGATTACAGCAACCTGCAAATTTTAGGAAGTCAAGAATCCTTATCTTTGTGAGAACATCATATCGGAAAGAATAGAGAAGATTTGCAGCTGATTGAAAAACTGCCAGCAGGTTGTTGCTTTGCAAGATATAAATACAAACCAAAATATATGATGTAGGAAACCAAAAAGATGAGAGAGCACAAAAAAGATTAAATAAACGAAGTGTACTTACAAACAAAAATTCTGCTGGATTGTCATCATCATTTAATCATATCCCCAACTATTTGCTGGACGCCTTCTTCAAGTTTGAGAAATATTATTGATATGCTTACGTAAATTGTAAAATTTAAATCTTGGCATTAATGGCAAAAAAAGCAGATGAAAGCAAGAACTAGTCAGGAATTGCAATATTTTTGTAACAACTCAAAGTCGTTATTCTGCAAATTATATCAGAATCCCGCCTTAGGAATCAGGATCCCAATTTAGGGCAAACAAAATTACCAATAGATAGAAACAATTTTAAAGATCAAAGTGCCCTAATTTGAGAAAAATCTAATTAACGGAAGCTCTCGTTCTATTTTCTGAAATTTTAAATTCTAAAATATTGAGAACATTAAAATGGGCATCCGAATTTATCGTTTTCAGTGTTGTTGTGTTAAGTATATTATTTAAAAGCGGCTCGAGAAGTTTCATTAAAATCTGAGGGTCGATTTGATCGTGGAAAATTTTCGAAGTTTTAAACCTCAAAAATTAAAATAAAATAAAATTTTGCTCCGAATCGAAAATTTTCAGCGCGGGGGTGTTCATCACGTCGTAACACACCTTGACGCCAAGTTTCGTTGTATTTGGACGTCAAACGGCGGAAAAAATGAGATTAATTTAAAGTTTAAAATTTTCCATTTTTCTCCCATGTTCTTCCCCTGTTTTTTTTTCATTCGCTCGGCCCCCCTCCCTTCGTCAATCGCATCCTGCGATGCAATCGCAAGACCGAGCCTGCAGCGGAAGGTTCCGCGCCTGCCTGCGCCGTTTTTGGCGCAGGCTGTTGGCCCTATGGGCTGACCCTGACCTCCCCTTCCCCCTTCCGCCTGTCAGGAGGGCCCGCCTGCGCCGAATCTGGCGCAGGATGCGAGCGGCCCCCCTCAGCCGAACCCCAGCCCTCTTCTCTATAAGAAGGCTCTCCCCTCCCCTCTCCTCCTCCCAAACAGCTTCCGGCCCCTCCTCCTCAGCCATATCAGCCGGCCAGCCCTCCTCAGCCGCTCTAGCCTCCTTCCGGCAGCCCCCGACAGTCACCACAGCAGCTCCGGCAGCCCCCGGCAGTCCCCACAGCAGCTCCTGCAGCCTCCGACAGCTCCCGATAGTCCTCTTCAGCCAGCCAGCTCCCTCTCCGGCAGCTCCCGGCAGCCCCCAACAGCCTCCGATAGCCAGCTATCAAGCCGCCAAACCACTCTGTAGCCGGTGCCAGCCAGCCTCTCGCCGTTGCCACCTCAACCAGCCATCCGGCCAACCCGTTCCGGCCTCTCTTCGTTTTCCAGCGATCCTAATTCTAAAGTAAGAGGAGGAAATTGAAGAAGACATTTGTTTTCTCTAAATCTATCATATTGATAATTAGTCATTCACAATAAAATTATTCTCATTAATTAATAATGAGAATAATACAATTGTTATAAATGACTATTATTTCCTAATTGTCAATTCAGTCATTTTTTTTGACTTTTTTGTCATACGGTATTATGATCAAAATCTTAAGACACTTTAATAATTATAACTGCTTTAACCAATCGAACTTCAAAAGCGGAAGAAGAACATAATGAAAGTAAAAAAATGAAGAAATTGAAACTCCTAAATCATTTGATTAAAAAGCTAACTTAAAAATATTCAAACCCAAATGCAGATTGAGCGAACTGTCACTCAGTCGAGCTGTTGAACTTCTAAACTTAAGGATCAAAGGTACCCAATATATGACTTGCATTACATCTTGCATTTTCTATTACTGCTATGCTTCACTTATTTGCTTTGAGCCGAATCCATTTGAAGCTTGGTTGGTTGTCCGGAATCAACGTAATATCATTCGGGGTTGTTACCGAAAAATGACATCGGTATCATTCGGGATTGTTACTGGAAAATGACATCAGTAACATTCGGGGTTGTTGCTGGAAAAATAACATCAGCAATATTCGAGATTGTTATTGAAAAATAGCATCAATAATATTCGGAATTGTTACTAGAAAAATGATATCAGTAACATTCGGGGTTAGTTACTGGAAAATGACATCAGTAACCTTTATTTTGTGATAACTACTTGTTGCAGGAATTTACTTGCTTATTTTGCGCAGTTGCCTTACCTATCCTGCATTTTATTTTCACCTACATCCGCTAATCGCACCTTTATAAATAATTTGTTGTTGTATACTGCTATACTTAGAGTATTTTCTAATTATTGGGAATTCCAATCCCGATATTATTTTCTGTACAATATCAGGTCAGATGCTCCTGGAAGAGGTTAAACAAAAACCCTAATTTTCAAATGGATCAACGAAGGCGCTGAACTGCTTATTTTGTTTCTTTTTGTTTTGTATGATGAAGGATCTTGTAATAAGAATTTTGATAAATGAAAAATATCTTTTCTCTCAAACTGCTTAATATGATCCTGCGGTGAGTAGTCACCCGATGCCAGGACGATTTCTGCCGAACCGGCATTCAGGCCGCCACAGTTGATATCAGAGCAGAATTAAGCACATCTAAGAGGAAAAAAATACATACAGAACTAAATGTATATTCATTAAGCAAAGTAGAAGATATATAACTTTTTTGCATTATTGCAATCTGATTATGAAAATGCTAAAGTATCATGTATGTGTTAATTTTTTATAGATGGATCCTCGTGATGATATAGTTGAGTACTTCGAGGACTGGGAGATTGGCCGTAATCCCTCAGATTTTGAAATTATAGATATTAGCATCAACATGGATACTCTCGCCGAAGAATCTAAAATTGATGTTCTAACAGAAAAATTGAAGGATGTAAAAAACACATTAGCCTGGTGGTTATCAAGATCCAGGATCAGGATAAGGGATCTTGAAGTGGAAGTGCAAGAGCTAAAAGGGACGCTACATGGGAGGATGACTGCTCATGAATGGGAGGTTAAGAGAAATGACGACGAGAAAAATCGTCAGATCATCCGGCTTCAAGATGAGCTTTATTGAGTTAGGAAGCTCATAAAGATTGGCAACATGATTGCCTCTACGTCAAGAGGAAAGGAGATAGCCAAGGACTCTGGGGAGTCTTCAAAAAAGGAGGAAGTGTAGTTCGGAATCCTCCACTTAGTAGGAGTTAGATTTTTATCTTTTTGATGCATCCAGTAAGGAATAAGTCATACTGCTAATGCAATCTCCTTTTTGTGTAAATCTATTATTAAATGAAGTTTTGTTTGGAACTAAAAGATGAAATCTTATTTATCATGATTAATTGTTTGTGTATTCGGCAAGTTTCAAACCTCCTCTAAATCTCAAACTTTATCACTCCAAACAGATGGATTCCGATGAAAGCTTCCTCGCAGTACCCGCCGAAACCCCAGTTAAAACCACAATCTCCTCATCTGCAGCGGACAATAGGACAGGCTGTTTACTAGAAGCTGTTTTGCAAGCTCTCTCAAACCAAGGAAATACGTCCACCTCCCTGCTCTCATCAGAAGCCCCTCAAGAGCAAAGAGTGCTAGTAGATAATACCTTACAGGCCTTCCTCAAACTCAACCCTCCTACTTTTAACGGCTCAGCCAGACCCATGGAGGCCAAAGACTGGATCCAAGCCGTAGATAGCAAGTTGGACAGCTTAAAATGTCCATCCAACAAAGAGATTAGATTAGCAAAGTATTTACTGGAGGGTGAAGCCGAAAGGTGGTGGAAGATCACGTATGAAACCGCCTTCATGGGTATCAGTCTTGAGGACGTATCATGGGCGGAGTTCACAGCTGCTTTCAGAAGCCGCTACATTCCTCATTCCGCCCAAAGGATACTTGAGAGCCAATTTATAAGGGTAGCTCAGGGTGACCGATCTGTGGCAGCCTACGAGAGGGAGTTCACAAAACTCTCTCGTTATGCACTGAAGCTTGTGGACTGCGAAGCTTCGAGGTACAGTAGATTTTTGGAAGGTCTAAAAGACAGCATTCGCACTAACTTGATTTCTCTGAGGCATACAAAATTTGATGATCTTTTGAACTGTGCAACAATGCTGGAGCACAATGAGCAGGTGATCGCAGAATGACAAGGGAAAAGACCGATCACTTCTACTGTGAACCAGCAGACTTTCAAATCCCCATTACCCACCACTAGCAAGGGCATATCAAATGTCTGCAGAAGCTCCCAAGACCATCGAAGGCGGAGTATGTGATCGACCTCACCCTGGTGGGAGATGCATGCTACCACAGGCAGAACTGTTGCTTTAATTGCGGACGCACCGGCCATGGTTACCGTTTCTGTATAACCAAAATGACGGTAGACGGTGATATTATCCCTGGGGCAAGATCTGCCCCGAGCCAGAACTCAGCACCAACAGCCTCCCTAGCCAATAATCGTCCAATGGGAGCTGCTCCCAGGCAAGTCGCTTCAACAGTAACACCTATCCAAAGGAATGGTCAGGCCCCTCGAGCCACCATTCCAGCAAGGATATACACTCTTACCCCTTTCATAGCACCCGACGACAATAACATGGTGTCAGGTACACTACTTTTTTTTAAATTATTTCGTCAACACGCTCGTTTAAACTTTATGTGATAGTTATTTCCTTTTAATTAGGCACCATACAAATTAATAGTGAACCTTTTAGCATTTTGTTCGATACTGGAGCAAGTCACTTTTTTATTTCAGAAAATTACGTTAGGGCCCTAAATATTCTATGTTGCAATCTAACCAGCACCCTCAATATTGGGTTGCCTTCTAGTGCCACCATGAGTGCTCAACAATTTTGTATTTGCAACATCCCTATTAATAATGTAGTTTATGAGGCTACTCTACAAGTCCTCCCTATAAAGAACTTCGATATCATTTTGAAGAATGATTGGTTAAGTATGCATGAAGCAGTCATTGACTGTCGGAAGAAGAAAATTTCTTTTAAGAAAAAAAGAAAAGTATTCATGGGCAGATTAAGTGTTAACGCTTCTCTAATCAGCGCACTCAAGGCCGAGAAGTTAATCCACAAGGGATGCGAGGTCTACCTAGTCTCTTTGATAAATAAGCCAGTAGAAGACATCTCTTTATCTGAAATCAATGTTGTAAGGGATTTTCCTGATGTCTTCCCCGATGAACTCCCTGGTCTACCTCCAATAAGGGAAATAGATTTTCCTATTGAATTAGTACCTGGGTCACAGCCTCTGTCTAAAGCACCTTACCGTCTAGCCCCAAAAGAACTGCAAGAACTTCACGAGCAATTGCAGGACCTAATTGAAAAATGTCTTTTTAAGCCCAGCACGTCACCATGGGGAGCTCCAGTTCTTTTTGTAAAAAAAAAGGATGGATCAATGCGAATGTGCATTGGCTACCGGGAATTGAACAAAATAACTATAAAAAATAAGTATCTGGTGCCTCGAATCGACTACCTATCCAATCAACTCGTCGGGGCAAAAGTCTTCTCAAAAATAGATTTGCGATCAGGTTATCATCAAGTTCGAATACGAGAGGAAGATATTCCGAAAACTGCGTTCAAGACTCGTTACGAGCATTTTGAGTTTTTGGTAATGTCGTTTGGATTAACCAATGCTCCATTAGTTTTCATGGACCTAATGCAACAAGTTCTCAGACCATTCCTGGACAAATTTGTGATCGTATTTATCAACGACATTCTTATTTTCTCGAAAAGTGGAGAAGACCACGAAAATCACTTAAGACTCGTGTTGGGCACATTAAGGGAGCATCAATTGTTTGCAAAATACACAAAATGTGAATTTTGGCTAAAATCTGATACTTTTCTTGGCCATGTGATCAGTGCTGAAGGGATACAAGTTGATCAGAATAAGATAAGCGTCATTCAGGATTGGCCGCAACCCTCTTCGGTGACTGAGATTCGTAGCTTTTTAGGTCTAGCAGACTATTATCGAAAATTTGTTAAAGGGTTTTCGCTATTAACCACACCTCTTTCAAGGTTAACTCAAAAGGCGGTACCATTTGTGTGTAGTCAAGATTGCGAGCAGGCATTCCAGAAGTTGAAAGAATTGTTGACCGCCGCACCAATCCTGATCTTACCTCAAGAAGGGATTAATTTCCAAGTATTCACTGATGCGTCCAATATTGGCTTAGGATGCGTCCTAATGCAAGAAGGAAAAGTGATTGCCTACACCTCAAGGCAATTAAAGAAGCTTGAAAATAATTACCCAGTTCACGATCTAAAGTTAGCATCAGTCGTTTTTGCCTTAAAAATCTGGAGATACTACTTGTATGGGGTAAAATGCGAAATCTTTACCGATCACTAAAGCCTAAAGTATATTTTTACCCAGAAATAACTAAACTGTAGGCAAAGAAGATTGCTTGAATTAATTTGCAATTATGATCTTAGTATCTCATATTACCCTGGTAAAGCCAACGTTATTGCTGATGCCCTCAGCAAAAAAGTATCCCTAAATGAATTAATCATAAAAAGTCCCTTGATGGAAGAATTTCAGAAGCTTGAGATAATGCCCACTTTCAACAAGCAATTAAACGATCTACTTCAGGTATGTACCACCAAACCTACGCTCCTACAACAGATATTTATCGCTCAAGATCAAGACCCGATGTATTCAAAGCTAAAAAGGGACATAGAAAATGGACGTCGATCAGACTTGCAACTTCAGCAAGGGAATTATTTTTACCACGGAAAAAGAGTGCGAGTCCCTAATATCGCATCCATTCGGAGCCAAATTAAAAAGAGTATTTTGGTGGCCATGAGTTAAAAGAAGTTTGGCTGAGTTTATTGCTAAATGTCATGTATGCTACTTAGTAAAAGCTGAGCATCAGAAGCCAGGTGAACTTTTGCGACCTTTAAAAATTCCGGAATGGAAATGGCCAAACATTTCTATGGACTTTATCATGGGATTACCCAAAAGTCGTTCAGGAGCAGATACAATTTGGGTAATAGTAGACCGATTGACTAAATCAACCCATTTTATTCCTATCAAGCTAACTGACACCGTTGAAAGATTAGCCAAACTCTATATTAAGGAAATAATCAGATTTCACAGGATTCCAAAAGTCATAATCTCGGATCGAGATAGCAAATTTACATCCCGATTTTGGCAAGCGGTACATCGCGGTCTAGGAACCGTTCTAGCTCTAAGCACCGCCTTCCACCCTCAGACAAACGGGCAAACCGAAAGAGTTAATCAAATACTCAAATATCTACTGCGATTGAGTATTCTTGATTTTGGTGGTAGTAGGGAAAAGCATATATCATTAATCGAAGTCGCGTATAATAATAGCCACTAAGCAAGTATTGGGATGGCCCCTTATGAAGCCCTATATAGAAGAAAGTGCAACACTCCACTAGCCTGGACAGAAGTTGGAGACGTTCAAATCTACGGTTCGGAATTGATTGAAGAAACAAATGAAAAGATAAAGCAAATCAAGAGTCGAATTGCAACAGCCCAATACCGACAGATGAAGTATCACGACGCTAGACATCGGATGCTAGAATTGCACGTTGGTGATCGTGCCTATCTAAAGGTTAGCCCGATGAAATGAATTCATCGCTTTGGAGTTACAAGTAAGTTGAGCCCCAGATATGTTGGACCATTCGAAATAACCGCAAGAATTGGAAGCTCGGCTTACAGACATAAACTTCATAAAAGATTTTCTACCATACACAATGTTTTTCATGTTTCTGCTCTTCACAAATGCCTCCAGGAACCCTCTCAACAAATTTCTGATTCAATAGTTGAAATTCAACCCGATTTGACTTATGTCGAAAAGCCACTTCAAATGATTGAAAAAGTCCACCGAAAATTAAGAAGCAGAACGATCCCGATGGTTAAAGTACAATGGCACAATCATACTGTAAAAGAAGCTACGTGGGAAAAAGATGATGTTATGCGAAGAAAGTATCCAAAGTTATTTCCTAATTAAGGTAAACCAGAACTTCCCTTAAATCTTCTTTTTGTTCTTTTGATGTCGAGGATAATATTTTTAAGTAGGAGAGTTTGTAACGACCCAAAGTCGTTATTCTGCAAATTAGGTCAGAATCCCGCCTTAGGAATCAGGATCCCGAGGAATTTCAATTTAGGGAAAATAAAATTACCAATAGATAAACAATTTTAAAGATCAAAGTGCCCTAATTAAAGAAAAATCCAATTAACGAAAGCTCCCATTCTATTTTCTAAAATTTTAAATTCTAAAATATTGAGAACATTAAAATGGGCATCCGAATTTATCGTTTTCAGTGTCATTGTGTTAAGTATATTATTTAAAAGCGGCTCGAGAAGTTTCATCAAAATCTGAGCGCCGATTTGATCGTGGCAAATTTGCGAAGTTTTAAACCTCAAAAATTAAAATAAAATAAAATTTTGCGCTGGATCGAAAATTTTCGGCGCGATGGTGTTCATCACGTCGTAACACACATTGGCACCAAGTTTCGTTGCATTTGGACGCCAAACGACGGGAAAAATGAGATTAATTTAAAGTTTAAAATTTTCCATTTTTCTCCCCTGTTTTTTTTCATTCGCTTGGCCCCCCTCCCTTCGTCGATCGCATCCTACGATGCGATCGCAGGCTCTGTCGACAGAGCCTGCAGCGGAAGGTTCCACGCCTGCCTGCGCCATTTTTGGCGCAGGCTGTCGGCCCTATGGGCTGACCCCGACCTCCCATTCCCCCTTCTGCCTGCCAGGAGGGCCCGCCTGCGCCGAATCTGGCGCAGGATGTGAGCGGCCCCGCTCAGCCGAACCCCAGCCCTCTTCTCTATAAGAAGGCTCTCCCCTCCCCTCTCCTCCCAAACAGCTTCCATCCCCTCCTCCTCATCCATATCAGCCGGCCAGCCCTCCTCAGCCGCTCCAGCCTCCTTCCGGCAGCCCCCGGCAGTCCCCACAGCAGCTCCGGCAGCCCTTGGCAATCCCCACAGCAGCTCCAGCAGCCTCCGACAACTCCCGGCAGCTCCCGGCAGTCCTCTTCAGCCAGCCAGCTCCCTCTCCGGCAGCTCCCGGCAGCCCCCGACAGCCTCCGACAGCCAGCTATTAAGCCGCCAAACCACTCTATAGTTGTTGCTAGCCAGCCTCTCGCCGTTGCCACCTCAGCCAGCCATCCGGCCAACCGGTTCCCGCCTCTCTTCGTTTTCCAGCGATCCTAATTCTAAAGAGGAAATTGAAGAACACATTTGTTTTCTCTAAATCTATCATATTGATAATTAGTTATTCACAATAAAATTATTCCCATTAATTAATAATGAGAATGATACAATTATTATAAATGACTATTATTTCCTAATTGCCAATTCAGTCATTTTTTCTGACTTTTTTGTCATACGGTATTATGATCAAAATCTTAAGACACTTTAATAATTATAACTGCTTTAACCAATCGAACTTCAAAAGCGGAAGAAGAACATAATGAAAGTAAAAAAATGAAGAAATTGAAACTCCTAAATCATTTGATTAAAAAGCTAACTTAAAAATATTCAAACCCAAATGCAGATTGAGCGAACTGTCACTCATTCGAGCTGTTGAACTTCTAAACTTAAGGATCAAAGGTACCTAGTATATGACTTGCATTACATCTTGCATTTTCTATTACTGCTATGCTTCGCTTATTTGCTTTGAGCCGAATCCATTTGAAGCTTGGTTGGTTGTCCGGAATCAACGTAATATCATTCGGGTTTGTTACCGAAAAATGACATCGGTATCATTCGGGGTTGTTACTGGAAAATGACATCAGTAACATTTGGGGTTATTGCTGGAAAAATAACATCAGCAACATTCGAGATTGTTATTGGAAAATGGCATCAATAACATTCGGAATTGTTACTAGAAAAATGACATCAGTAACATTCGGGGTTAGTTACTGGAAAATGACATCAGTAACCTTTATTTTGTGATAACTACTTGTTGCAAGAATTTGCTTGCTTATTTTGCGCAGTTGCCTTACCTATCCTGCATTTTATTTTCACCTACATCCGCTAATCGCACCTTTATAAATAATTTGTTGTTGTATACTGCTATACTTAGAGTATTCTCTAATTACTGGGAATTCCAATCCCGAAATTATTTTCTGTACAATACCAGGTCATGTCCTCCTGGAAGAGGTTAAACAAGAACCCTAATTTTCAAATGGATCACCGACGGCGCTGAACTGCTTATTTTGTTTCTTTTTATTTTGTACGATGAAGGATCTTGTAATAAAAATTTTGATAAATGAAAAATATCTTTTACTTTTATATACGTATTCTTTTTCTCTCAAACTGCTTAATATGATCCTGCGGTGAGTAGTCACCCGATGCCAGGACGGTTTCTGTCGAACCGGCATTCGGTCCGCCACAATTTTAAAGTCAATACAGCAATAACATCAACAACTAGGTGGGATCGGCTATATAAATCCTTTATTTACATTGTGCACGAACAAATGGAAGTTCCTCCCTAAGTTACTAATAGAGAAAATCCTTCATAATAATTTTTTCAATCTTTTTTGGCCCTCTTCTTCCTCTTTTAAAATGAGCGAAATTCATAAACTCAATTTTTTTAATAAGGACATTGCACTGTTTATGCTTAATAAACCCAAGCCATCTAAAGACGGCATTATCTAATCTTATCCACTTTTGGAGCTACTCCAACCTTGCTATGAATAAACTCATTTCTCATTCTATCCTCACGAGTATACCCACTCATCCACCTAAGCATTCTCATCACTGTAACACTTAATTTATCAATGAGTTTCTTTTTTGCTGGCCAACATTCAACCCCATATGATATAACGATCGTATAGTTGCTCTATAAATTTTTCTTTAATTTTGAGTGAGATATTGAATCACACAACACTCCAAAAGCATTCCATTTCATCCAACTAGCTTGGATCATAGTAATCACATCTCTTTCTATTATGTCATTATTTTGAATAATTAAACCAAGGTACTTGAACCTCTCGCTATTCTTATTTACATGAACTTCAATAATTATAACCTCGAGATTAGGGCTTCTAATACAATTGAACTTATACTATATATATTCAACTTTAGATCTACTAAGACGAAAACCTTTAAATTTTAATTTAGTCCTCCATAACTCAAGTTTTTCTTTAACTCCATCTCTAATCTTGGTAATTAAGAGAATATTATTTGCAAATAACATGCACCAAAAAATCTCCTCTTGTATGTGCTCAGTATGAACATCAATAATTAAAGTAAAAGATATGGGCTTAAAGTTGAGCATTGATATAATCCAATACTAATAAGAAAATAATTAAACAAGTCATCGTGTGATCAAACACAAGTTACACCTTATATATTTTGTTGTCAAGTCCTAATGATTCTTGCTGTGATTATTTTGGTGCTTCATTTGTTGTTGGAGGAGGTGTCGCCAACGGCGATGGTGGGGGTTGGTGGAGGTGGCTTGGGGTAAGGAGGAGGAAGAGGTAGGAGGGGATTTGGGTTTGTTGTGTAGAAAGAAGAGGGAGTTTGGATTCTATTTATAAAGAGAAAAAAATTACTTTTCTTAATGAATAACTTAATGAGAAAGTAACTAAATAAATAATTTAATGAACTTAATAAAAAATAACTTAATGATAAAGTAACTTGATAAGAAAATAACTTAATGAGCAACTTAATAAGAAAGTAGCTTAATCAGTAACTTAATAAATAAATAACTTAATGAGTAAGTAATTTAACAAAGAAGTAACTTAATAAAGAAGTAACTTAATCAAGAAGAAATTTCATGATAAAGTTATTTAATGAGTAAATAGCTTAATAAGCAAGTAACTTAATAAAAAAATAACTTAAGCAGTAACTAACTTAATAATGAAGTAACTAAATAAGTAGTTTATTGAATATATGAGTAACTTAATGAGGATGTAACTTAATAAAGAATTAACTTAATCAGTAATTAAATGAGAAAGTAATTTAATAAGTAATTTGATAAGTAAATAATATAACTTAATGGAACTTGACCATGAGGTGTATCTTGATGAGACGAAAGTACACACTAAAATTATTCAATTTGGATTCATGGTTTATTTTATATTAATTATTGAAGATTAAAATTACAAAAATTAATTACGATCAATCCGAAGCTCTAAATTTGATGAAACTTTTTATATAATTATTTTTTAATATTCCCAACCCAACAACACCAAAATTATTGAACTTTGACTTGTATTTAAATTTATAAAATTTTTTTAATATAAAAATTCAAAATTTTATTTAGAAGTAATCATTATCCAGATTGGTCTCAAATCTGAACATTACAATCACAAAATTATACTCGATATTTATTCGACCTAATTTTAAATAAGCCTAAGCTCTTATTTTTGCTTAATCAAATATTTTAATTACCCTGGCTATCACATAAATGATCATTAATGGAATCTTTTAATCCTTCAAAAAATAACTACACCTTGCAGTTTCAGTTCTTACTAAACTAGAGCTAATCTTGATAATCTTCTTCATTTCATATGCTAGCACAATCCCATCTCCTTGAGTTAAGCTGATTAATTCATCTTCTATTATGGTTTGAACAGAAAGCAAAACTATTTCACTTCCAGCAAATCAAAAATACAACTCATTATCCCACCAATATTCTACTTCTTCCACAAATACATGGGTGGCTAGATGAATTACTTCGCTAACAAAACATTTAATATTGGATAAATCCTTCTCTGTGATATCAATCAATTGGATGCTTCAATTGGTGTAGCAGATCCATTAAAAGTAGAAGGGTTCAAACGAAAGAAAGCGTGCAAAAATCCGTCTACAACGAAACTGAATGTTGCTTGGGAGTTGACGTGTATAGCTTGAAGGTTGGGTGAGTTAAGAGAACTTGAGCTACTTGTGTTTGGGTCTCTACTAATATTTTCACCAATTCTACCAAGGTTTTAATTTCATCAGGATTTGATGCTACTGTATTTTTGATAGCGATAAAAAGAGTGTTTGAATCAAGATTCATTCTGATAAAAAAAAAAGTAATGAGAAATAATTTAGAGGCAAACAAAAGAAACATTTCATAAATAACTATTTCGAGACAAACTTTAAGATATTTAATAGCAGATAAAGATAAAAGAGGCTACAACTCAGTCATCATAAGAGTACAATCATTTATAATGTTTAGCATAGAAAATAATGTCAAAGTCTAAGAAAGTAGGCAGACGACGAAGCTTCCTACTCTCCCTAATCATCTCCCAGTATGCACGAACACACCATTCTTCTACATTTTCCTCAAAGGGTTGATCCAGAATCAGGAACCAAATGTGATCTAGACATTCTATGACAGAAGGCATCTGCCACTCTGTAGAGCAATTCCTTTGCTAGGAAAATTATCTCCTCTAAATACGAGGGATTTCAGTATCTAGTTGAGAATTTCTGCTCCAGTTGGCGACATTCTAAAGCAAAGTCTCTCAAATCTGAGGCCGTTATGATAGTCGCTCTCCCAATAATGATAGACCAACCTATAATAGTAGTCTAGTTTGGACTCGTTGTTCTCCATCTGTTAACAAATATTATTATTTATCAAATTAAGTTTTTGTCAGAGTGCGACAACTATTCTAGAATGTCCTAGTTGATGTTTTTATTTCATTTTTCTGTGTTGTTGGCATGAATTAATATATATTCATTTATACAGTTACTTTCCCTTCCTCAAATCAGCTCTGATACCAACTATAATGGCCCAGTGTTAGGTTAGGTAATCTATCCAAACATTAAGTATTACTGTAATACTTAATATTAGATTAGTATGAACTAGCTCAATATTAAACACTATTTTAGGACAATAATCTAAGAGATGGGAAAATAAATGAATAAGAATACATCAAAACATATATATATATATATCATTCCAGCCCTCCAGAATAAGAAAAGAAAAATATTTATCACAGAAAAGAAAATAAACTTCAAATACGGTAGGGCACAGCTTTGATCTACCGTATTTAATTTTTAATAAAATAGGACACAGTCAATAAAAAAATTCTAGTTAGACTTATTAAGTCTAAGTCATTTTAGTGTTGTGAATTTTAATTGTAATGGGATGTCATATTTGTTAATTACAATTAATTATAGCGGTGCAAAAATGCAATTTAAATGGAAAATTGTTGTAAATAAAGGAATGTAAAAAAGAATAATATAAGTACATGAGTTGCATGCAGAAGTCTTGCACAATTTTGTTAAATAAAAGCAGCAAGAATAAATATAAGAGTGTGCATACAAAGACAGTATAAAAATAGATATGTTCAACTGAAAGGAAATGCTAAGTAACTAAAAATTTATATAAAGAATTTAACTACAATAAACTATAATATACGAAGAGAATTGTAAAGTACGGAAGTAAAAGTATGTAAAGTGAGTTCAGCTTCTAAACTTGAATAAACTATTTGGCACAGTCCTTTAAGACTGCATGAAGTAAAGGTAAAAGTATCACACAATCAATGAGATTGTGTTGTGATGCAAATGTTATTTTATTTATCTTATTTTAGTATGTTCTGTGGGCACGTCCAAAACAAATGAGAAATTAGGCACACCTGTCCAACTGTATGTAGCGGGATCTCTTGTATACTACACACTTCCCCTCTAGGATATGTATAGTCTATTGATCTCTCCATAGCCTGTCTTAGCTCAACAATGTCTGTACAGATTGATCCACCTAGAGTGAAATCCTTCATCTATCTTATTATATGTTTTATTTATGCACAAATATATGAATCTTATATAAAGATTTTAAGCTCAATGCATTTTTGTAATTCAAATAATTCAATTTTAATATTAAATTATGACATCATTTGTTGTTTTATTAGTTATCTAACATTAATAATTGGGACTAATCCACTCCCCAATTGACTTAAAACATTAACTAAATGTCTTAGTCAATTGATATATTAATATAAATATATATATATATATATAATTTTGAAAATAATGATTTTGATATAATAATGTTTTAGTAATAAAAGTGGTGAATGATCTTAAATTCTAACTTAGAATCCTATTCTAAAATCTAGATACTAAAGTTATTTAAGTCTTCCAAGTAAGCTCCTATACTTACTAATTATTAAATTATATCTTAAGAGGGCTATCAGATCTATTAACTCTCTCTATCCTAAAAAGGCTTTTAATAATTTTAGTTTGATCTATCTGCTAATAAGTTAAACTATATTCTTCTATAATTTCACAACACTAATGTCTAAGGAGTGATATACCTTACTCTAAAATTCATCTAGCTCCTACCCAATTCTAGATTTTAAGTCTAAATACAACTGATCAATTACTTAATCTAAAAAATTCCTAAATTCTCTACTTACTAATATATGTCTTATTATCAAATTAACCATCCATCTCCTATCAGCTTGAGTTCTATTTCATCCTCTAACACCACTACTTTGATTCTCAAAAGCATGTGGTCTATACTAACTTAATCTAATATTAATATTATAACGACCCAATGTCGTTACTTTTCAAATTAGGTCAAAACCCGCTTCAGACATCAGGACCCCGAGGAATTTCAAATCAGGGCAAACAAAATTTCCTTTAAATAAAAATAATTTTTAGATCAAAGTGCCCTATTTTGGGAGAATTCAGATAACAAAAACTCCCGTTTTATTTTTCTGAATTATTTAATTCTATAAATCAAGAACATTGAAATACATGTCTGAATTCATCGTTTTCAGTATCGTTGTGTTAAGTATATTATTTAAAAGCTGCCCGGAAAGTTTTATCAAATTCTGAGAGTCGATTTGATCGTAATTAATTTTTGACATTTTAAACCTAAAAATTAATATAAAATAAAATATTTGTCCGAATAAAAAAATTTCGGCGCGAGGCTGTTCGTTATATCATAACACACCTCGGTGTCAAGTTTCGTTATTTTTGGAAGTCAAACAGCGGGAAAATGCAAAAATTTTTATTTTAAATAACTATATTAATTTTTCTGATGGTTGAGATCCGATGGTTGCGATTCACCCGACAGGCGTATTTGGCACGGAATGTTCCACGCCAGGAAGGGGGCGCCTGCACCGTTTTTGGCACAGGCTGGTCGGCCCATGCAATGACCCTAGGTCATTTGTTTGGGAGAAGTTACTTTTCCCGCAAAACTGAAATTTCGTTAAAACTCTCGTTAAAACTTAATTTTCAGTTGCAATCCCTAAATTTAGAAAGTTTTCAATTCGTTAAAAGCTGAAAAAAAAAATTTAGATTCTGCCATTAACTTATACTTAAACTAGCAAAGCACAAATAACTCCATTAAAGCAAATTACGACAGTTACGCTATTACCCTTAATTTTGCGGGCGTTTTAAGAAGACGCCAGCCGGTCCAAATGGGTGTTCGTTACGCACGCACACCCTATAAACCAGGCGTAAGCCATTCGACCCATCACCACTCTCGATCCCTCTCGCCTCTTCCTCTCAGTGATCGAGCCCTCACAGAATAAATAGCCACAACAAGGACATACCTGGCGGCCATCGAGGAACCAGGAGATGCGATCCCTCTTTCCGCTCGGCGTCGAGAGACGGACGTCAGAGGCTCGTAGCACTCGACCTCTGCTTGCGTGCGGCTGCCTTTAATCGCTCGATCCTCTGCCCGCTCGACGTAAGGTAAGAGCTCCTCTGTTCGATCAATTAAAATGATTGAATATGTATATATATATATATATATATAATAATTCATAATAACAATAATAATAATAATCAAAATCAACAGTTAAGGATTTGCTTTGGCCTACTAATTCACTTTGCCCCTTATTTCGTTATGTCAAAATTTTTTATAGTGGGTTAAACTTTTAAATGAAAATTGCCTTTGATTATTGTGATAACTTTCAGTTATTATTTTATGGAGAGCTGTCCGTGAATTCAATCAATCTTTTATATTAGTATTATTGGGATTTAAATTGCAGTTAACTTAGTAGGTTGAAGTAACCTTAGAGTTTTTAATAATTATTTGAATGAAAGACTAGCTATTTTGAATCAAAATTTGTTTCATAATAAGATATAAATATTTTAGTATATAATCAAAATTCGTAAGCTAGAGATCTTTAATTGATATACAGTTTCATTAAATTCATGCACAATTACTAATGATGGAATCAAGAAATTCTCCATTTGAAATCAATTTGCAATATATGTGCGATTTGGGAAAATAAAGATTTCAATGCTAATAAATACTTTAGAATAACCTATGCTACATTTCAAACCTATAGAGAAAGCTCACTTATGGTTTAATAATACGTAGATTTTAATACTAATTTTCTCTACATTTTTTTGAATAAACTCATTCAATCTCTTAAACAAACATGCATCTTAAGTTAAGAAGAACAAGGGATCACACGGTTCATAATTAACCTAAAAGCTTATAAATAAAAATATTAACTTTTATAGAGCTAGCAAATACCTTTAAAGTTTAATAAAATCTCAATTATAATTTTGCAGACACATCAAATTTATGAGTGATTCTAGTTAAGTCAAACACAAAAGATATACTGGATATTAATTTTTATGATTTTTATTTTTTTGCTGCTTAAACATCGCTTTGAACATATTTTATATTGTTATTTAATACTTTACTCTTACTGCTAATCATGTAAGAGAGGCAAAATGATATTTATATATAATGTAAATGTAGCAAAAGGGTTCTGAAATGGAAGTTGAATTAAATTAGGGACGATGCTAGTTCATCAGGAGTTATAAGGTGCCATCTGGAGCTTTTGAGGGGGCCTAGATAAAAGTCATGCTTAACTGCATATATGATGTTATCTGGAGCCTTTAAAGGGGGCCCAGGTGAAGGTTACCATCTGGAGCTTTAAGAGGGGGCCCAGGTGAAGGTCATGCTTAACTGCATTTTTATGAACACAACCTCATGATTCTAGCTTTGCTCATCAACACTACTAACACTGCTTCATAATATCAAGTCATAAATATAAATATGAATATTTATACTATCATTGCTTTTCCATTTGAACATTTAGCTTATGACAAAAGAATATTTATTTTGCAGGAGTTATGATTATTTTTTTAGTTATAGACTATATTTCCCCGCAATTGTTATCATTTTTGTCTTCCGCTTTGCTTTAAGTATATTTTTAATATCATTTGTATTTAGAATGTGCACTAAAGCATTATTTTTATAATGTCAGATCAGATATAGCTAGAGACGGTTGATATAGTTTAAAGACATTGCACGGGAAATTAACGAATTCTAACTGCCCCTTCAAGGGATAATAATTTTATGTATAATGAAAGTTATGTAATAAATTTTGAATATTGTTTACTTTAAATTGAATGAATGTTATTTCTTATACTTGAATACTTGAATATTTGTTTAACTGCTATTTTACCTAACTGTCAATATGATCCTGCGGAAAGATGCATCCGATGTTAGTTTGGTTGTTACCAATCTAACATGGGTCATCACAACCCACCTGGCCGACCCCCCTCTCCCTCTACTTAAACCCCTCCCCCTCCCTTCCTTATTCCCCCACAATCCCTCTCCTCCTTCAAACCCTAGCCAGCCAACCTAGCAGCCCTCCAATCCCCTACCAGCAGTCAGAAGTCCGCCCCTCCCTGCCAGCCAGCCTCTTACAGCGGCAGCCGGCCACCTACTGCCATGGCCCTCCCTCGGCCTGCCAACAGCTAGCGAGGAGCTGCCCGGCCAACCACCCCACTCCAACCTTCCTCCATTTTCCAGCAATCCTAATCCTAAAGGTAAGAAGAGAAGTATAAGAGAAAGAAAAAGGGAGAAAAAAATAAGATATTATTTTGCTATTTTTCTTTATTTATTATTATATATATTTAATAATCTTTATGAAGATAAGATTATATCATCACATTAATATTGTTGTCATTAATCAATAATGATAAACAATACATATGTTATAAAATGACTATTATTTCAATCAAGCATTTTTATTTTGACAATTGTTTCTATTATGTTCTTTTTCATTTTAATATTATTATTATCATTGAAATAATGATAATAATAACATTATATCAATATAATTATTATTCTCAGTGACTTAATAAACGTTATAATAAATATTACTGCTATCACAGTATCTAAAAATCAGAATTCAATCATAATAAAAAAAATGAAGGATAAACATAAATCAAAATGAAAATAAGAAAATTACTCTTATAATATTGGCTAAAAAGACTAATAATATAAAAAAACTAAATGCAGATTGAGCGAACTGTCACTCATCCGAACTTAAAGAATAAGGTACCAAATATCTTTTATTACTCTTGTTTAAATATGCTTTTTGCTCGGCATCGCACAAATTTGATAAGAGTACTTTTAAAAATCACATAAAATGATATATGAACTAGTTTGGATAAGTGAGTAGCAAGGGTTCCATGTTGATATAATTTTAGTCTGATCAGACAACTACTAGAACGGGGTTGTCCGATATCGGGAGTCATAAGGAGCCTATACTGATAAGCCTTTGAGGGGACAGGTATAGAGGGAAGTTGGATATGTAACACAAAAATGAATCCCTTTTTTCTCAATTTTATACTTGCCCAATAAAATTATACTTTGCCTTAAATATCAAACGCTAAAATTCTGTATTTATTTTTGTGATTGTAATTATTGTTATGCTAAATTTCAAGTACAATTGAAACAGGTTTGCAGGGATAAGTTCGTACAGCTTTTATTTCCTGTCAAATTATTGATTATTTTGCTTATTATTTAACATTTGTAAAGATGGCATCCATCAGTACTTAATTTCACAACTAACTGATATTCAAATGCCCGCACTTTTGAAATATGCCCAGATCAGGAGTTCGTTCTTGAAGAAAGGTGCTAAGAACTAAGCAATGCTGATACTGCTTTCTACTAATCTTCCGCTTTCTTTTTGACACTTTAAAAAGTTTGTAACTTTTCTTTTATTTTAATTATTTGTATCCAACACTTGTGAATTAATGAATAAATGAGGTATGTTTGATATCTATATATTTATCTCTTAAATTACTCAATATAATTTTGCGGCTAAAGGACTTGTTGTTATATCCCATAAGAAACCGGTGCTAAATTAGCTTCCGCTGACCCGGCATCGGGTCCTCACAAGTACACTTAAGTCTCAAGGTTAGGTGCTTTAATCTAACACTCTATTAGCAGTATATTAAGATTTAGTCTAGTGTCTTAAGCTAACAAGGGAGGTAGAGGAGGTTTCTAATTAGGATCGAGTATAATGATAATTTCATAAGGTCCTAAAAGTGATATTTTTAATTTCATAACAAATCAATTAAATAATAATATATTATTGTTCATTATGATATAAGGAATCCAATGACATGTCATTTATCAAACTTGGAGCTCTATATGTTCAAATAAATGCTAATTATCATTAATGATAATTAAAAAAATCATTAATAATATTAAGAATCAAAAGTAAAATTTAATGTTATAATATCATTTGTGTATATAATTTAACTAAATTTAGATTTATATTTTTATAATTTATTTCATTAATTTAATTGGAATTAAATTTTCTAAAGTTCTGAATTTTTTAAAAAGTGTATTTCTACGTAATCGAGTCGATCAAGCTGCGGGGCCCAATGGGTTAGCGAATACCCGCGGGATATTCGCTACATGGTGTCGCGCAGCGGGTCAACCCGCCCAACACTATGCACTATCGTCTCGGCCGCGAAAGATGGAACACAATATTTAGGGTTTTAAAGAAACCCTAAATTCTCGAAGCAGTGTTCATCTCAGAACACAAATGACATGCCAAAATGCTCCCAAAGACGACACCTATCCAACGGACCTAGAAACCCCATGTGAATGGTCTAGATCATCCTAACCCTACTCGATCAAACGGGAAACCTAGGGTTTCTTGTGGATAGGCAATGCTCCCTCCATATTGAACCAGTTGTGGCTCAAAAGAGGTCTTGTTGTGTTCCTTGGGGTCATATGAATAATTAAGAGAGCAATAACGTGAATGAATGACGACTTAAATTGTAAGGAATCGGGGTAACTTGGTATAGTGAGCTCGTTGATTCGTCGAATTGTAGAGCCGCAATGGAGTGTCAGGAGCGTCTTTGAGTCCTCTGTTTAGTAGGATTTGTCCAAATGAAGGTAATGGAGTCTCTTGGCCAAGCTTTCGGCTAGGGGAAAATGAGGGGAAGAATGACCCACCCACGAATTGTGCGTAGGGGTGGCTAAGTTGAGGAAGATGACAGGAGCACAGTGCTCCTATCGATCTCAACCATCGGATCAAATCGGGGCAGCCTAGATCTGATCTAGCGGTTTAATTAACCGCAGCTTGATCTTAGCCGTTGGATTCGGGTACGGATCCAGCGGCTGAGATGATCAGACCACAGGATTAATCCCAGTTGTCAGATCTGATTGAGGGAAACAACGGGACGGCTCTAATCGGGCGATCTTGTTGTTCTGTGCTCGGCTGGCCACATCAGATTGCCCGTTGCTTCGAATTAAACGACAGTTACTCGTTAAAAAATAATTAAAATTAATATTAAATAATATAAATTGCATTAATCAATATATCTTGACCAAAAGTGCTCTAAAAATTCTCAATTTTCACCCATAGCTAATTTTAATGCGAGGAATTCAAAAATATAATCAAATTTTAATTATTTAAAATGAATAAAATATTTAATTATTCAAATGATTTTCAAATTGACCTAAAATTTTGAAGTTAAATCATATTGATAATTATAGACTAATAATGGTGTTTCTAGACTAATTTTGTTAATTAAATTAGGTAACAACTTTGAGTTGTTATAGAGAATAACATTTTAGGGCGTCACAAAAGGAAGGCAGAAAAACTAGAGCTAGTTTGTTTGGATGTGTGCGACCTAATGAAAACCGACATTTAGTGGCTCATCATACTTTGTGATATTTATTGATAATTTTTTTAGAAATACATGGTTCACATGCTGGAGACCAAATGTGTGAGACCTTCAAACAATTTCAAGCTATAATAAAATGCCAAAGTGGCTTAAAGCTAAAATGCATGTGCAAAAACAACAATGAAGAGCACAACAGGGAATTTGATAGCTACTATAAAAACAACTGGTGGTCAAAAAACACCTCAGAAAATAGCACAATAAATTGGGCTGGATGAGCTAGAACACGTGAAAAGAATTTGGTATACACTGTCTGAATCAAAATTGCATAATTCCAGCAGCGGGCGCATTGAACCTTTCACCTATGTGTTGTTGGAGTTCAATAATCCTAATCGAGTGTGCCCAGGGAAGGAAGTATGCTGCAATCATCTAAAAGGGTATTTGGTTACAAACCTTATGTATAGATACCCAAAATTTAAAGATCAAGTTTGACATAAAGCAGAAATCTAGATTCAAGGATTCATGAAGGGTATTGTTACACTTACACATTAGTATATACCAAAAAATATTGATAATATGTCAATCTAATATGTAAGTTGATTATTGATTGAATACACCTTTTTGTAGTGCCTAAATGCAAAACTTAAAAAAAAAGATTCTATTGATCCTGAATAATTTTTGATATATATTTTTATGTAAAGTATCATTTTCTTCATCTTTCAACTAAACAAATTTAGTATCGTTGATAATATTTTTTATCCTTACCAAAAAGAATTCAATGATCTGACTTTTCTTTTCTGTTAAATATTTAAAAATATTTGTGTCTAAGAGTTATAAGTGTTTAAGTCTAAAAATAATTTCTCAAATTTTATTTTTTGTTATTTTTATATTAAGCTACACAAAAATATATATTCATTCAATAATATACAAGATCAGCTCGTTGATGTGACACCCAAAAATATTATTTATTTATTTATATTAAAATAATATAAATATTATTTTTAAAATTTATATTAAAATAATATTCAAATCATACATCAATAAATCTAAATATTTTAACATTTTATTTACTTTATTGACAGAATAAATTCGTAATTATTTTATGATAAAGGCATTAAAAACCTTTATTCCGCAGCTACTCACACAGTAGGATTCTGTGGCCTTCAGATATTTGCATCAGAAAATGCTCTGTACCTCAATTTCTTAAAGAAAAATGAATATGCCATTTGAGAAATTTTTGTGAAGAAATTAAAGCATGCTAACCATTAAGATCAGCTCTTTTTTTTTAATCTAAAGAAAAAACAAAGACTATTACAGCTCACTTTTTTCTCCTAATTTCCTCTCCCATTTAATTGCCATCCTTTTCTATAGATTCTGCAGATTCAAACAGGGAAAAAGCTAGAAAACGTAGGGTTCTTATTTTCTGGATCCGGACGATAGTAAGTTGACAAAGAGTTGAAAATCGCCGTCAAGAATCTCGGATCAAAACTCTAGAAATAGAAAGGTGAATGGTGGTGTAGCTATTGGTTCAAATCCTACCGGTCACACTTGCTTCTTAGAAGAAGCTCACCTTCTTTAAGATAAACCTAGAAATATGTCGGCGTTCAAATCTGATCTCTAAACAGCAAGAAAAGCAATAGATTGCTCACAGTGCTACCGGGGCCGATAGATCGGGAGATCAGCGCCGATGCGAGGCGGCGGCAGCGGCGGTAGGTCTCAGCCCAGGTGTAGGTGGCGCTTCCGTGAACCACGGCGGCCCTCCGGGGATGGGCGACGGCAGCCCTTTCAAGAAACCTGAGCGGCGTCAATGCTTCGTAGTTCGCATCGTTCTTTGGAAGCTCCTCGTCAGCATCCCCCATTTCCTCCTACCCTCAAGTCGTCAGCAAGGATTTCGCTGCCTTTAATTACCTTGAATAGACCAAAAGCTTTAAAATTTAATTTAATGATAATTTTTTATAAAATTAAAAAAAATTATATTTGTTAAGAGATATTTATGAGCTATTTGGAAATAATATAGTAAAATTCTAAAATAAAATTATGCATCATATTAATTTAGCTAAGTTTTTGAAGTTTTAAATTAGCAAAATAGTCAATTAATTTAATTGAGTTCTGATTGACCTCATATTTTCAAGGTTAAATTTTAATGACTACATGAATCTAGTTAAATGAGAATTAAAATTTGGTTTGGCCGTCCTCAATATTATCTTCAGTATGATGTAGTTGTGAATGCTGAAAATCACTTGAGAAATCGTGTTCTTATTCAAGAATAATAACATTATTCGTATTTATGAAAGAGTCTTTGTTGTCCTGCGCCCAACGTCTTGTTCTATGTCATTCACCGCACACCATTTCAAGAACATCATAATTAAGTATTTGCGTATTCAAAAATTGAGCCGCATCCTACATATAAGTAATTTAAGAGTTAATAATTTTAATAAAAAATGCATTCGAAGTAACGTGATATAATAAAATAATTGTGGAATTTGGAGTGCCTCCAACTAACCAATCTTAATAATATTTTCACTTTCATCCCAACTAGCACCTGACAAACTCCTCATCTTCTGAATGATGTCTCATCTGCGCCTTTGACTCCTAACTTGTCGAATAACATGATCTGTCATTACACATGAATTGTTGAACAGATTATTTAATTTTTTTGCAACTTGAGCATATGCAATTATTTTTCATTGACCATTAGACTTAAAACTATAATCAATGTTTATCTAGGTCATTATCTTAAGAAATTCATTTATTCATATAGGCTGGCACAATAAATAATTTCAGCCATAATTACTTTCAGGTCTCTCATGCAAGATATTTTCAATGTTATTTATTTTGTAGGGTTGCTTACGAATGAGAAGTTTGGAGGCCATACAATTTGCACATAAAGGTCAAAAACATTAACATTTAAATTTTAAGTATCATTGCAATAGTATAATTTATTATGCCAACATCAAAATTATTTTACAAATCACTAGTAGTTCAAATGAGTTTTGTGATCTCACATTTATTTGTATAAATCATTCAACTAACCAAATAATAATTCATTAACTAACCAAAAGATCATAAAACTACATAATATGCACATCAAACATTTTCTTTGTACTTGTATATATATATATATATATATATATATATATATATATATATATATATATATATATATATATATATATATTTTAATCAAGCACCAAGCTACAAAACGTGAATCTAAATAATTCAGAACATTGTAAATATAAATTAACAAAAAAGCAATATTATCGAAAAGACATCTCTTATTAGATTCTTTCACAGGAATTAATAAATGAATAATTTTTTACAAATCACTAGTAGCCCAAATGAGCTTTGTGATTTCACATTTGCTCGTATAAATCATCCTTATGTTGCACCCATTCAATGTTGCCATCAATAACTAGTTGGTGATCAACTGATATGATTTCACTAATGCAAGCTTCATCACTGTAAACTTATTGATCTCCACTGTATTTTATTATCCAATTATGGATTATATAAGAAGCAATAACAATATTAACTTGAATTAGATAAGGGAAAAAAGACCACAATATAACAGCCTAAGTTATTACCCAAGCTAATTATGACTAATCCAAGTCCTGATTGTGGTTCTAGAGCACTAATTAAGTCATTAGAAGTTCACCACTGTGACCTAGTCCAAATCAGAGGTCAAATGGATCAAAACCTGATTTTGGAAATTCCAAAACTCCTGGAATTTGGCTGATTTATTTTGACCTCGGGTCAAAAATTGGACTTCACCATTGTGCTCATTGCCCCCAAATTAGGTAGGGGTGATGTTTTGGTGGCAATCGGAAGTCGTCAAAAATTCGTCGAATATTTTAATAATATTTAAATACCCCAAAATTAGGAAAAGTAAATACTCATCAAAATCGAAATCTGACTTCGTCGTTGCGTTCCTCACCCCTTAATTAGCTAGGAGTGATTTATCAGAAATTTTCTGAAGCATTTAATTATATATTTTTAGTTAAGAAATTAAGAATTTCCTAAACAATGCCGTCAAGTCTCTCGTTGTAACAACCCAAGGTTGTTACTAGAGTGATTAACTCCAAATTCATGATGATTAAGTCCAAATTAAAATTTTAATTTTAGTCAAATAAAAAATTAAATAAAAATATTCTCAAATAAAATATATTGGGGGATTCTCCTACGAAAACTTGTGCACAATCGGGATCCCGGATCATCCTAAATAAATTTGAGAAGTTTAAACTTTCGGAGTTGATAATAGATAAAAAAGTTGAAATTTAGAAATTTTTATATATTTAAGTTAAGCATCATATGAGTATGCTATTTTTTAAGTTTCGCAAATTTTTGAACTCCGGATTAATCGTATCGAATTTTTGAAGTTTTTTACTTAAAAATTAATATAAAATAAAATACTCGTCCAAATTCAATAATTTTTGGATGCTTGTGTTCGTCCCATCGAGACAGTCGTGTCGATACCAAGTTCATAATTTTTGGAGTTCGACCAACTATTGATCAAAATTCGAAAGTTTTAAGCAATTTGTGATCGTTTGATCGTAATCCGATATCCCTAAATAACTTGAGCTGCTTATTAAACACTCTTTTCCTTACCCCAAAAGTCTCAATCTCTCCTTTTCCTCCATTCATCCGAATCCTCCTATGAGCGGCGAGAGCTCCTCCTCTTTCCCTCGACTCATTCAATCCTCCCACTCGGCTGGAGGTCGAGGGTCTCGTCAGCGCCTCTCCTCGACTTGTGGCTGTGTCGCAGCTCGTCCCTCTTGATAAGAGGCCGAGATCCATCGACCAGTCGGCCACCTCTTCACTTCTTCATCCTGGCTGAGGCCCAGCTCATCCTTCAGTTCGGTTAGGCACCAAGCCGAGGGCTCTCCATGCTGGCCGATCAGCAGCCGAACAGCATGAACCTCTTCTTCCATCTGCCAAATCCTTCTTCTCATCATGGTCGAATCTTGCATGGCCGAACCTTGCTTTCCCCTCTCCTTGGAAAGTCAATCAGTACCTTATTAATCGATCCTTTCGACATTTTGGAGGTACAAATTCATACTTAAGATTATATTGGTTGTGATTAAATGTTTCATGTTCTTAAATTATTCTAATGCTTGGATATAAACCTAAATGCTTTGGATCTGATTTTATTGCCTCTTATAATTAACATCAAATGCATGCATGCGTTGATATCAAATAAATATCATAATAATAACTTCGATTGTATTGTTATTATCAGTGATATTGAGTAAGACATCCTACAAGTGCTTTGTCCAATTCGTAATCAATTTAAGTTAGGCTATACATCACTCATAATATTGTTCATTCAAGCTTGAATTAACTTTAATTATGCGATTGATTTAATTTCAGTAAAGATGCAGAAATCCTTACCTAATGTTTGAGTATAATTTATTTGATTTGCTCATATAATCAATATTTAATGCTTTATTTAGGTTGTTAACTGTTATCCTTATAAATGCATATGCATGTAGCCTTCCTTGTAGTGGCTAATCAATTTTGTATTAATGACTTGTATGGATATTATACTTGCATGTCTTCCGAAATAATTAATCAAATATTATTAAGTCGAAGCAACTTTTATATCATTTGCTATGAGATCTAAAATTAGCATCTCAATTAAATATCTGCGAAGTAATATTGATTATATTTAATAATGGCATAATGATGTTCTTGAGTTTATCCTAAGGGATCATATCCTTATTCTTCCATCCATCTACCAAGGATTGATTGTGATCAATGTATTGTATTCTATCTTATAACTCCTTATCTTTTAGCATATTGTAGTTTAGCATTCTATCTTTATTATTAAAAATGAATTGGCTAGAATCCATATTCATAAAGGAGTAAGCAAAGTTATTAAATAAATTATCACATAATAGTACTTTGCTCAATTGCTACAGGTGTTGTAAATGATGTCTCCTCCTAATCAAATTATTAAATTGCAGCTAATATGGCATGTGCTAGGTTCTTTTGGGGAGTGAGGTTTATAGCGATAAATAAGTAGTTGTCAGAATGTCGTGTCCATAGGAGTAGATGCTGGAGTTTGAGTTGGTCGTAAATTATTTTTAGGAGATGGAGGTGATGTTGAGGATCATTTTGAAGAGGTTCCATAGTGTGTGATGTGGTGACTCGCTGCTGAGTCAGCATAGCTAATCCAGCATTAGGTGCTCACTTCTATGATTATATTGTAGTTTTGTATAATAGTGTATTTAGAGACGTATAAAATATACACTTTTACATTTATTGCAACATTCAGAAATACCAGAATAATAAAATAAAATATATTAATTATAAATATAATAATTATCTTACAAAATTTATTACACACTAAGCAAAAATTTTAAAACTTCAAAAAAATTAAAATCTAAGTTGCTCCATCATGCAACAGCTCCTCCTCAAGGATTTTATCCAGATATTATTCATAAGCTGTCATATATATATATATGACAGGGCGAACCAAGAAAAAAAAAGGAAATATTTTTTTTTTAATTAGACATAAAGGTCTAAGTAAGGTTTGCATGACATCAAAATTTTCATATAATATTAAGTTGCATGATTCTGCATGAGAAGCATATACAAATAAAATATAATGTTTAAATATGATATACTTGCAAAATTATTAGAATTATGAATACAATATACATATTTAAGATATATGCTCATTCTGAAAGAAAATACAGCAAGATATAATATTTATTCTATTGAACAAAGTTATAGAACAATCGAAGAGTTAGATACGTCTATCTAACTATCTGAGATGTGAGTTCCTGACTAACTACATATTCCCCCTCAAAGGTCATGTACAGTCTCATTATTTCTCCAGATATCAGTCTGTCATATCCTAACGAATTGTCTGTACAGACCTAAGATGAACTTGAATGAGCCCATGATACTGATTTTTGATTATTTATTTCAAGTTTTGAGCACAAAATCTCATATAAATATATCAAAATGGGTCAAAACTTAATAATGATAAAAAAGCTACAAATAAAATATTTAAATGAAAAAAATAATATTCTTCATTTTCTTTTAGTAAAATATCAATATTAATATTATATTAGTTATTTATTTTTATATATTAAAAAAATTATTATAAGTAATAATATATATATATATATTAAATGAAATAAATAATATTGAATTAAAAATTACAAAAATTTAGGAATATATATATTTATATATATATATAAGAAAATGACATAAATAAAAATTATAGAAATTAAAAAATATATACATATATAGAAAAAAATGATAAAAATAAAAATTATAAAAATTAAAAAATATATACATATATATAAAAAAAATAATAGAAATAAAAATTATAGTTATTAGTATATATATATATATATATATAAGAAAATTACATAAATTAAAAAATATATACATATATAGAGAAAAAATATATATAAATGAAAGTTGTAAGAATTAGGAATATATACATATATAAAAAAAGAAAATGATAGAAATAAAAGCTACAAAAATTATAAAATATATATATAGAAAAAAGAAAATGATAAAAATGAAAGTTACAAAAATTAAGAAATATATACATATACAAAAAAAAAGAAAATGACAGAAATGAAAGCTGTAAAAATTAGAAAATATATATATATAGAAAAAATAAAAAATTTGCATAAATGAAAATATAATAATAATAGTAATATTATTATTATTATTATTAAAAGAATAAGAGAAATAAAAAGAATAAAAAAAAATTCTATTTTTCATTTCTTACTCTATCTTAATATTGATGAAGCTTTACTGGAAGTCGATGGGGGGAATCGGTGGTGGTCGAGGAAGAGAGATGGAGGAGTGGATGGGGGAGAGGAGATGGAGAAGAATGATGGAGGATGGGGTGTATTTATAAACATTTTTAAAATTTATTTATTTATTTTCTCTCTCATCTATTATTTGGATGAGAAATTTGTCATCTTCTTCATAATTACTTGGAGTGTTTAATTTGATTTTCTCTTCCTCCTTCTTATCTCTATCTTTCTCTCTTTTCTTTCTCTCTCTTCCATTTATTTTTGAGAAAATAACAAAGCTTGACATAGAAGTGTATCTTGATGAGTCAAACACACTCGTGAAATTTTTTTTGATTTGGAGCAATATTTTATTTTTATTAATTTTTGAATTAAAAACTTCAAAGATTAATTATAGTCAATTCAGAGCTCTAAATTTAATGAAGCTTTTCTTTTGCCTTTTTATAATATTCTTAATCCAACATCACTAAAATCGTTGAATTTGGACTTGTATTTAATTTTCCCAATTTACTAAATTTGAATAATTTAGAAATTAATTCATAAGTATATGTTATCCAGATTGCTCTCAAATTTGAGCATTACAATCACAAAAATATACTCTATCCAATAGTATTTTTAGTTTACCCTAATTTTAAAGTCACTCAAAATAATAATTTTTGAGTTAGATTTAATCTTAATTATCTTAGTAATGACATTGATCGTTACATGTGATGAGGTAATAGATCCAAAGTATGGTTTCATATTTAGATTAATAGAGCTTTGGATGATAGAGGGAGATGTTTTAGTAATTAGTTAAAGTTGAGGAGCAGTAATGTAACAACCCATATGTTGTTACCCATCAATTAGTGATCTAATTGACTCCAAATCTCATTCATTACTCTTATAATAGAGTTAAAAGTCTCTACCTCAAATGTTGTGCGAATTGAAGATCGATTAGCAATTTCCAATATTTCCTGATTTTCAGATAATTTTGAAGATACCTAATTTATTTAGACTTCAGAATAAAAAATAGACTTTGCCATTGCATTCCTCATGCCCAAATTAGCTTGGGGTGAAGTTTTATTGAGTTTTGGAGATAGTCAAAATTTCTTGATTATTTTATTATATTTTCATATTTGATAATTAAATTAATTAAGATGATTTCCGATTTAAAATTTCAACTTTAATTTTGAATCGGTTACCCTCAATTTAGCTAAAAAGCAAGTTTTCAAAATTTTCTAAAAATTCTAATTTAAATGAAAAATTTTAAACTAATATATATATATATATATATAACTCCATTATCTCAATCGGTTGCCCTAATTCCTATCCATTCGCACGATGGTGCACGACACCTGCCCCCTCTCTCGCACGACAGCTGCTTCCATTTCGCCTTATCTTCCCTTCGTTCCATCCCTCCAGCTGTTGAGCCGAGGCGATAAGCTCCAGCTCCATCCATATCCTTCAGCCACTTCTCTTTATTAGGGAGGCGGCATCACGAGGATGGACGGCTGGAAAGGAGCGATGCCTTAGCAAGCCATAGCCGATAGGAAGGAGGATCCGGCTGAGAGCACAATCGACCTTTCTTCTTCCTTAGGCGACTCGAGACAAAGAAACAAGACCTCCTTCAAACCTTAGCAGCAAACCCTAGCCGAACGCCTCTTCTAGCCGCATCTCAAGGAGCAAAGGTACCTCCTCCATTTACCTATCTATCAAACTCCTTATAAATTTTTGTTGTTGTTCTCCAATATAGATTTAGGAGTAGATGAATAATCTGTGAAGATAAACCAAGATTTAGATGCATTTCTTTTTAATTTGATCTTACAAAGATAGATAGGAACCTTTAATATATTCATTCAAGTTTACAAGTAGGCAGAATGAATATACTAAAATGTTCATAATTCTATATTTCATTTTGATCATCATCAATCTAAACAGATCTTATCTCTAAATAATCAAAGAAAAAGTAAATTGAATTGATTGGGTGAGCAGTAGGAAGGACGTGCTCTTACTTGCTATTGTTTATTGAACGATCGACTTCTAATTTTTAAGCTGAATATTTTGGTAATATATGTGGTAGTTCATATAGAATGCAAAAGATCTGCTTACAAGCAGCTCCTTATTTTTATTAAATATGTCATTTCTTTCAAAGGCTTATTTTGTTTAATTATACTATATTATTTTCCTTATAAGTCATTCTTCATTAGCTTGTTTAATGGTCTCTTGATTTTAGAGAGTTTCATACATGCCATTTAAATATTTCATATTTACATATTAAATACCATTACAATTTCTTAATAAATTAACACTTAGTTCTTGTTTGATAACCAATTGGATTTATGTTATGTAGAATTTACTTAAGTCTAAATTTAAGAATTTGGGATCGTTGGGAGGACAAAATACCATTATTAATGATGATGATGTTTCACAGTTTTCTTCTCTTTGCATTTAAATTATAATGATGTAAACTTAGATCAAAATGCTTTGCAAACAATAATTTTATTATTAGAAGTGTTGTTACGATCATAGAGCTTTTACTATTAATATCATTAGGTTTAACAATGCTGAGTTGAATGTTACAATTCCTTAATTGTATTAGAAATATTCCCTACGTTAGTTTTTTTTTTTTATCTTAATTGCAAAAAGTATAGTGATTGATCAACTTTTTGAAACAAAGTAGTCCATCTCTTAAACTATTTATGTTATAGCTTAATGTAAGTTTATGGACATGTTAGTGCTGTGCAAAAATTATATGCTTTTCGAATATTCCTGAATATTGACACCTTTTATAATTAATACAACAGTAAACTAAATACTTGTTATTTGCATGTTATTATAAAATGTCATTGCTTAATATGTAGTGAATAATATGGAACCAAAGTGCATTACAATGTGTTTTACATCTCAGCTGTTCTTTACAAATGATACACCAAATGCCATTACTTCTTCCATGTTAAGTTGAATACTAATATCCTTTGAAAGGCTAAATCAATATTGTTGTACCTATTAATTGCTGAATTACATAATGCTACCCCTTATAAATGCTGAATCAAACACAATTGTTCTTAGCATGTTAAGTTATAAATTACTATTCCTTGTAAAGCTAATCTAAATAACTGCTGTTCGCTTATAATTGTTGAATTAAATGCAATTGTTCTTTATATATTAAATCAAATATTACTGTCCTTTACATTGTTAATCAAAATTTACTCATGTTCCTTTATAATTATTGAACCCAATACTACTATTCCTTACATGTTAAGTAAATCATTATTGTCCTTTGTAATTCTAAATTAATTATTGTTGTCCCATAAAATATTGCATTAGATTTTGATTCTAAATGAACTGTAATTTACATTTGAGATCTTTAATATTAAATTAATTCCAAGTTAATCTTAATAGAACTTGCAAGTATGTAATAGAATTATTATGAAAGCTATTATGTTAATTCATAGCGTCCTTCTTAATTTGATGTCCATGTATTGAATTATGTCATGGAATTTAGATTTTCTTAGTTTAAATAAATTGTCAGTTGAATCTTAGTCAATTTATTGTATTTCACGAGATTATCTAAATTAGATTTATTTCTATTATTGTGGATAATCCTCACCTCTTATGAAATTCAAATGTTGTGAATTAAGTGTGAGTAATTATTTAGTACTTCATGAAATAATTTTCTCAATTATAAAATGATTACATGAATGAATTGAATTATATAATCGTATATAATCATATTAAGCTAGATTTAATTCCAATTATTGTTGATAAATTTTCTTACTCGTGTAATTCAATTGTTATGGAATTAGTGTAATTAAGTTTCATGGCATACGTTAAGTTAAAATATAATTAACTATTGCAATATTGAATCAAATACTATTCTCTATTGTAATATGATCAAATGCTATCATCTTTAGTTCTAAAAGATCATAAGTGATTCAAAGTAATCAAATGCCATTTAGTTATGAGGTCTAAGTGATGTTAGGTATCATATAAATAAATTCAAATGCTGCCCTTCCTTTAATGAAATCGTATGCTGCCTTTAAATTCAAATAATTCGTGTTTCTTTTATATTTAAATGCTAACTTTAATGATGTGTTCATTGCAGGTCGAGTTATAAATTAATAACCAATAAAATGCTGCACTAAATGTTATTGCCTTATGGCATAATAAGCCAAATGACGCTGCTCTTATAAATTGCTAAATAAATTTCTACCTCTCTTATTAGTTTCATAGATATTTGATATAGGATGTATGAATTATAAGTTAGTAAGCTGCTTGTTTGATTTTATAATTTGAAATTTGTAGAACTAGAAATGAGCAATCCTATAAAATGGATTATACTCTTTTTTAGAATTGGAAATGAGCAATCCTATAAAATGGATTGAACTCTATTCAGAACTAGAAATGAGTAATCCTATAAAATAGATTGAACTCTATTTTAGAACTGAAAATAGTCAATGGATTGACTTATATATTGATTTTGTAAATTATTTATTTGAACAAATACAAAGGAGATTTTGCCAAAATTTCTAAGAATTTTAAGACTTAGAAATTTTTAAGGAAATATTAGATATTTTCACATGTTAAATACTTATAAAATATCCAGAGTTTCATATTTAGGATTGTAAGTATTCACTTCAATTGGAAGTATTCACTTCAATTATAAGTATCCATTTCAATTATTCATTTTTGAACATTAGCTCTTAATCAATTTGATTTAGAGAAATAACCTCTTTTTAAGTTTTAGAAAAGTTTTTAGATTTCTAGTTCCTTATAATCATAAGTGAATTATTTCAAGTAGGGTATAATCTATCTCTTTTCTTAACTTCAATTACATACTAATTTTCAAACTTATATTCATTCTACTTTTATTAAAAATTAACTTAAAGATCAGTTAATTTGGAGCTTAATTAGCTCCAATCATTAAGTAGATTATTAAAATTTATATAATAAAAAGGATATCACATACTTTACAATTATTGAAATCTATTAAATGCTTGCCCAGCTTTGAGCCTATTTCCTTGAACATTCATTCAAGATTATTGTGCATAAATAAAGATTTTCATAAAATTTGAAAGGGGAATGCCTTATGATAAATTTGAGTACAAAATATAGTGCTTATAATAGGACTTCATATTTTAGAGAGGGTAAATGTGAATGTTCGACTTCCCCACTGCATCTAGTTAGGCAGACGTGCTTAACTCCTCGCCCCATTCTGCTGTGTACTCCTGTAGAATGAGGTAATTTTTAAATATAACTTTAATTAAAGATATAAGAGTTTTTTTACAATCTTATTGATTGTAAGATCTCTTCATAACTATTAAGTTATGTATATTATTCATAGTCATAAGTTATGTTTATCTTAGATCAAGAATCTAAGATACTTCTTTATTTCCTTTGCTTTACACTCTCAACCTTCAGTATTGTGTATTACTTATTTCAGTTCAATTTGAATACAGTGTATGTTGCTTAATTTCAATTAAATACTTCACTGTATTTCATTTGCTTACTTAGCATAAATTTCATTGAACATATATTGCTTTCATTTTATTTATTTAAATGCACATAGTAGTTTCTAGCCTTTAGGATGCTTTCTCTTACCAATTTGGTCACAGACTAGGACTTTTATAAAAGTGAGTATTTTTACTCAGCTTATTTCATATTGTTTTCTTTACAGTTATACTTAGTTCATTTTTCCATACTTTATAGCTTTTGTAGCTTCGCTGCTTACTTTAAATTGTAAATTATAATTGTGATATCTTATTAATTTAAAAAATATAGCCAATATTAAAATGTGCTTAGACTGTTTAGTCTAACTATACTTTTTATTTTCTTTGGCTTTGCCCTATCATATTTAAATATCAAAATATGATAGATCAGGAGCCCTTCTATTCAGGTAATGCAGATCCAAGTACTTGAAGGGCTTATAAAAAATTCTGCTTCCACTAAATTTTAAATAGTTTACTTGTATAAGTGAGAGATAGTAATTTACTTACTGCCTTTTTCTTTTATTTTTAAGGTTTGTAATAATTAGATTATAAACTGCTTAAGTTACTTTTGCCTATATTTATTAATCTGTGTTGTATCTTCTATATTTAAAATGTTTGGGATGAATGAGTGGATTAATCTAATTGCTCGTATTGTAAATACTTGCATTATTGCTTTTATATGTATCTTCCTTTATATTCATTTTAACTTAACAACTATTCATAAAGTGACTTAGCCACTTAGCATCTACACTTGATTTGTTTTCTTCTAATCAAGTGTTGGGTGCTAAGGTAACATCTCAATTCTTAGATTAATCTTCTATCCAATTATTAGGGTCGTTACAAAGAATGGCCAATAATCATTTTGATTATTTTATTTTTTTGATCTTTGATTAGTTGTCCTTATTATTTAGTTTAATAATTCCTTGTTTCATTGAGTATGCTTATCCTCAATAAACTTATAGTTTTTGAAAGTTTAGTTTGAGTGAAATTAGACCTTATATTTTTTAAAACATTGAATTAAGAGGCTCAAACCCTATACTTTGGAGTTTTAGCTCTTAATATTTGAATCTTGATTTATTTGATTAAGATTGGATTGGGATAATAAATATATCAATTAGAACAATTGATTTAAGTATTTAACTTCTGTAGGCGATATTGTCTGATTTTGGATTAGAATTTAATTAGTTATAATGTTTGACCTTATAAGACTGTGACTTTGAGATTATATTAGATAGTAGAATATTAGAGATCCTGAATTTGTATATTCTCTGAATAATTGGAACAAATAAATTAAAAAATAAAAGATACTAGAGATTTTTATTAGTTTGTTGCTTTGATGTATCTTATTTTGAGCTTTATAGCCTTGTACGTATTTAGAGAATATATGGAGTATTTAATGAATATTCCATATTAACATTGCAAGCCAAACCATTATACATCAGTAAATCAAATAATAGACAGTGGAGTGTGTCTTAGTTAGTTAGCCTCCACAATTCTTGTTGTAGTAGAATCGACTCGAATCCAGTCATGAGAGGTATGTATGATACATGTACGATTTTATTGTTCGGCTCAGATCTAGCCATGAGTGATCTAGATGATGCATGTGAAACTTTATGTTCAGTGGCTATGTTTAGCCAGTTACTATTATGGCATGCTAGTTCAGACATACTGATTAACTTTATAAATATAGTGAATTTCTTATTAGAATTTATGTTTTTATTATTGTGATGTGTTTTCAATAAACTCTTTCATGCATCATTTTCCTCTTTCATTTAAATTGCTCAATATGATCATACGATTAGTGGTACCTAATGTCGAGTTAGTCCATACTAACTCGACATCAAATCACGATAGTTTAAGAGAATGTTCATTCACTTTAGATGGTTATTAATTAGAAACATCTAAAGCGTTGCCAATGATATGAGAAGGAGGTTCTTTTGGGGAGTGAGGTTTATAGTGATAAATAAGTAGTTGTCGGAATGTGGTGTCCATAGGAGTAGATGCTGGATTTTGAGTTGGTCATAAATTGTTTTTGGGAGATGGAGGTGATGTTGAGGATCATTCTGAAGAGGTTCCATAGTGTGTGAGGAGGCAATAGATCCTGAGGAGGGGTTCATATTTAGATTAATAAAGCTTTGGACGATGGAGGGAGATGTTTCAATAATTGGTTAAAGTTGAGGAGCAAGAAGGGCCAGCGATTGTTCTGAACGATTGGAAGGAAGCATGGGTGAAGGAGTAGTAAAACCTTGATTATACCGTTGATTTCTACTCTTTTTTTGAATGAGGTTTGGTTTTTTCAATTGGTTTGCATCCATACGCTTGCGGGAAAAGGAAGTGGCATGTTTCACATATTTTTGGAAGCCAATGGTAGATGACATTCTAGTTTAAGATTTCACCATTAACATCAACAGACACATTTTCAAAAAAAGTTGAATCAGTAGACGCCTCCACAGAGATTCCAGCAAAAGTTAGGCGCAATCTAGAGGATGTAGGAGAATCAACCATCAAAGGTTTACCAATAGCACTAGCGATTTTGGATAGAGAGGAGTCGGACCAGCAACGCAAAAAAATAATTTGGAAGTTCTAATTTTTTTTAAATTCTAAAATAAAATTATAGATATATTTTACAAAATATAACTTGTCAAATTATATATATATATATATATATATATATATATATATATATATGAGATTCATAGAGACTGATAATGTCATTAGCATCACAAGAGCCAGTGAGGCACCTTCTTCACTGATGACCACTCTTCTATAGTCCTCAGGCTCGGCTTCCACGCCTTGCTAGGCAGAGATTGCAATCTTTCCGCTGCGGCCATCGGCAGCATGACATAAGCCTTCTTCACCTCCAACATATGGTCGGCGGGCAGCCGGACTCGGCTCTCGCTCCCCATCTCGGAGACGAAATAGCACGGATGCTCCAGCATGAGGTCGGCGGCGGTGACGGCCGATCCGATCCGGCGGGATTTTCCGTCCGGCAGAATCACGGTTGCGCCTCCTGGCAGAGCGCGGCAGGCGAGAAGATTTCCCATTGGCTTCTAACTTAGTTGGAAGCAGCTTATAATCAGGAGGAGCTGTAAACTCAGTTTGGGGGAAAGGAGTTCGCTGACCTGCTCCAGCTTGCAATCATCGGATGACTGAGTTTTGAGGAAATGTTAGGTGAAGAGTGCTGTTAGCCATTTTAAACAAAACGCATGCCATCCAAATAAAAGAGACGAGCTAAAAATCCTTTTTTTCCACCCACCACATGCAGACGGAGCCATTAATCTGACCTTTTTTTCCATTTCAAAATCCTTTTATATCATTATCTCACTATTCTTTTCTACACAGATTATTATATTTAATAAATTTATAATTATGATTTTGATATATTAACTATGCTAGTCATCAAATTATTAGGAATGCATTGATTATTTTCTTGGAAAAATTATGCTAGAAATTTATCATTAGAGAAGAGAGAGGGAACTACTGCAGCCGCTGAGCCTTAACCAGGCTTGCTAGAGCTTCTGTAGGTTGAGTTGAGTTCCGGGAGTACGACCATGTGGTGGCCGACAGCAGTTCCAGAAGGAGGCTGTTGAGACTTTCGATTAGGAGAAAATTTCTAGGTTTAGAAAGTTCTTGAGGGTGTGTATGAGTGTAAAAGGACTCGTGTATTTGAGAGGGAGCTTAATATCCTAATCATACTCTTCTAAGTTGCCAGGATTCAAGGGTTAGGATGAAGAGTCGAACTCGCCATGGCTGACGCGTGAAGGTCTCTGCTCGGGATTGCACGCCATCATCCTTGTCGCGGCCGCAGTTACAACCACATGGGCCTCAGCAGTCGACGAGGGGAATGGGTGGCGACGAGGAGACGTGTGGCTGCAGCGTGCCTTGCCACTGCGTGAAAAATTAGAAAATATAAATTATTATAATTATTATTAGTATTTAAATTTTTAATATATATATATATATATTTTCATATAATATGGAAGCTGCTCCAAATATATTATTTCTAATGTCCCATACAGTAATTAAAGTATTTAAAATTAAATAATAAATAAAATTTATTAGTTAAAATTATAATCAAAATTTCATTAAATATTGATCTAAATAAATATTGAGGCATTGAATCATTTTTCAAAAAAATCATAATTTTTACTAATAAATTTATTTATTATTAATTAATCATTAATTTTAAATACTTTAATAATTATTATATATATTTGAGATTATTGTACCAGTTATATATATATATATATATATATATATATATATATATATTATAAATCTTATAATTGAATAATTTAATGATTAAACAAAAGTTGAGATTTGACTTATACAATCTGTTAATAATGCAAGAAAAGAGATGCTGTTAAATTTTGATCTAACATATACTATATTATTTGAATGATGCTACCTATGTGATAATTGAAATATTAATTTCACAGCCAAAATAATTTATGCCAATCTAGCCTGTTTGTATCTTTATTATTAACTTTAATATTAACTTTTGTTAATATGATATTTATTTTGCTAATTTAATTTGAGCCCCAACATAAAATATTACTAACACACATTTAAGTTTATCTTTATATAGAAATCAAAACAACAGGAATTGCATACCTTAGTTATCGGGAATTCTACTTAAGCCGAGTGCTGAAGTGGAAAAGGAGAGAAGTCGTGCGGAAAAGGGATCATGCGGAGTCAACCGCGTGAAGATGCCGAGCGCAGTAGAGGGATCGAGCGGAGAAGAAAGTCGTACAGAAAGGAGAGCAGAGGTCGCACGCTAGGTGCGCTTTGCTTCCGTCAAAGACTCTTATGAGTCTCTGATCTTGTTTTCTCAGGCTCAAGGGACAATGAGCGAAAGGACAGATGATCGAGTCTTCTTGCACGATCAACTTCCAGGTACGTCCTTACTGTTGCTGCGTCGTGTAGGAGAGTCAAGCGGTGGGGAAGAATCACACGGGAGAGCCCGGTCAGCTGAGAAGAAGAGGCGAGGAGTCAGGAGAAAGGAAACAACCGAGTGTGAGAAGAGTCGAGCGGCAAGCGTTCGATTAAATAGAATATGCGTGAGTAACGCACACCCATTTCGTCTGGCTGGGAAGTGTATCCAACGCCCGTATGTTACGGGAAATAAAATATGGGAATAACATAATTGCCGATAATTTTTATATTGGTAGTGGATTCTGCCTTAATGAGGTGATTTATGCTTTACTAAATTAAGTATGGGTTAATGATAAATTTTAATTTATATTTCAGCATTAATTGAGTTTGAAAACTTTCTCAATCGATAATTGCAACCCGGATTTAGCGGGAGTTTCGACTGAAAACTAAATTTGAGAGGAATTAACGAAATCTAGATATTGCGGGAAATTAACATCTTCCTTATATAATGACCTAGGGTCATTACATGTGTCTCTTCATAAATATCTATTTGTGAATAGCTGTGAGTTTTCTCTTCATAAGCATCTCTGAGCATCCTATCTAATATCATTTATCTTAGAATAGAATATGATAAAGCTAGTACTTGATATTATGTTAAGACTTAAGTTTATTGTGAGAACACTCATGGAGCGATTTGAAGATTCTCTTTATCAATTCCTATGGTGAGAACTTGAAAACCTCTTGCTTGATGATGAGAAATTTGCATTTTCTTCATGTTTCCTTATCAGTTTCTCCAATCGTTCACATATTCATCTTCAATGTTCCTTCATCAGTGTTCTCCAAAACATTTAGTTTCTCATGCAACCTTCAAAAGCTAGTCTTAGCATTACAAATTTTTTTTTCTAGATTCATAGCGAGCCAAATGATATTTTCTTTTATTTTTCATTACTTATACATTTAAGTCACTTTTTATATTAAATCTTTTTTGTCTCTTAATTTTTTCTGAAATATTTGATTTCTACACTAAGCATCTTGGTTGTTAGTACTGAAGGAAATGTGTGCGGAAACTGTTTGTAATTTCCAATGACAAGTTTATTCAGGCACTCAAAGATGACACCAAAACCCAGCCAAGCAAAATGAAAAACACAAGATTTTATGGAGAGAAAAGTTTTGATTTTCACTATTCTCTTAGTTTATGCAGTCTAAAATTGTTGTAATAAAAAAATAGAGATTTTTATTTCGCTTCAATAAGCGTAGTTTCAAACAAACTAAATATCTTAGGCTATCCTTTTTGAGCACACTGCATAATTGTAATTAAGGTATTTAACAGCTTAATTTGAGAGAATAAACTTTAATCAGGTCAAGCCTCTTATCATCGTGCACTTTGATAAGTATAGTTAAACAAATTAAGTATTAAATCCCCTTTCTTGGAAACATACCAACTATTTGTATTCAATCCCTTCAGCTGATATTTCTATATGATCTTAATCTATGTAACCCTGTAAATTAGACTCAGAAGTTAGAATTCACTTAGGCAAATTCTGCGCAATGGATATAAAAGGAATCATTACTTAATATTACATTTGATGTCAGGATTTGTCGATGATTTAAAGCATACTGGCATTGAAACCCTGGCATATCATAATGCATAGCATGTCAGCATTAGCAGAGCGATTTGGCTTACCTAAGAACTTTATTAGTGGAGCATTCGCTCACCTAGGAAAATAGTGGTGTGTCAGCGTGACACACAATCAATATATCAGTGGCTTACAGCTCTGTGGCATATTCAAATGTATACTTATAAATTCAGTGACATACAAATAGTTTTACAGTATCATTTACTCAGATTCAAATTTCACACTATTTTACACATTTCTATAGATAGTTGCAGTTTCAGATTCATTTCTTATTTTTAGTTTACAGCTTAGTTTACAGTTTCAATTATTTTATTTCAGATTTTTACTATTTTGAGATTTAACTATTTTACTATATTTGCTTCAGCTTTATTAAACTATTTAAATATGAAATAATAGAAAATTATAAATTATTAGCATAATTTCATTGTGTTAGACTTCTTGTCAAATATGGGGTACTTTTGGGATCTGACAATTTGCTAGGTTCTGAGCAGTTTATTGAGCCTGGTCCGGAGGATACCCAGAAGATTTAGGAGCAGTTCGAGGAGTACTAGTGGACTCTTCTTCAACACTTTTCTTTCTGTTTATTTTATGTCAGTTTAGTATTTATACTTTGTTTCTGTATTCATTAAAAAGCATTGTAATAACTCTAAATGTTTTATTTTTCTGTTTCTGAGATGAATGTTTATTTCAATTTCTGTGATGAATATTTCTAGATATTTGCATAGCTTCCGCACTCTATTTTCCTTACTACTTATACTTAGTGTTGTGATGTGATATGGACACATAAAATGCTATTTTCTGTGCAACTTGGATTGTACTTGCATTCTTAATCCAATAGGCACGAGTACTTTGCCTAATATTTAAGATAAGCATATTACACTTATCTTAAGGATATTAGCTGTCTTCTTAGCAAATATTCAGGGAGGTTGTGTTTGGGTCATTCCTGAATAACGCATCGTCTCACCGCTAATCTGTTATTTCTTAAATAAATTACGTGTTGCAACGGGACAGGGCGTTACACTTTATCCCTCTACTGGGCTTGACGGAGTAGGACTAAGCATTATCATGGCTATCTATACTCGACTCCATTGGTTTGTGTGGGTTTGATCCTCTCAGCGAATGTCAGTGCTAGTTTGAATAATAGGACTAATTCCTAGGGTTCCATGGTGTAATAACCTAGGTTGTTACCATACTAATCTATTATCTAAGTAATCATTAATTTTGATTCCATTACTCTTAGAACATCAAATGAATCATAACCTAAAAATTTGAAGTCCATTGGACTTCTCTAGGTCCAAAATGGCATTTTGATTAGTCTAGATGCCCTAGATTAGACCTAAAATATTTTGAGCTCAGAATTAAAATATGATTGTATTTTTGAATTCCTGACCCCCAAATTAGCAAGGGGTAAAAGTTTGGTGCAATTTGGAAATCATTTAGGCCATATTTCATATTTAATTAAAATGGTCTATTTGCATAAAAGGGTTCCTAACTTTCTAAAATTGCAAATATATCCCCTACCATTAAAACGGTCGGGATCCGCCGTGCGGACCGTGGGTGATCCGCTGGGAGCCCGGGTTGCGTGATAGCGGTGTCCCGCAAATCTAGCTGTCGTGCTTAAGGAACCAACGACCAAGATCAGATCTCGTGGGATCACGGATCAGCCATCGGATCTGCCTGATCGATCCTACAGCCCAGATCGCCCCCGCGATCGGTCGTTAGGGTCTGAGTGATCCCAGCCATAGCACCATCTGATCAATAGATCAGATGGCATCCGAAGGTCCCGCTACTGTGGACCTTCGTCTTCCTGCCACGCGCCCGACAGAGAAGATCCCCCGTACTGCCAGCTATAGGGCTTGTCCCCCACTCCCGCATCCACCTTAGCAGGTCGTTACGACCTCCCTCATTTCGGCAAGGAACCCAATTGGGGCCTCGTGGCCCGGTCGAGCTTGAAATGGAATTTCAAGAGCTCGGCCATGGCCCGACCTCTTGGGTTCTCCCCAACCCAATTCGACCCTCTGGAACCTTCCACGCACTCACCTGAGGCTATAAATAGCCTCAGCACATCTCCATTTGATCCTTGTTGATCAATCAAACTTGCTTACCCTCTTTCGCCATTGCCGTCTCTCGAACAGCTGATAGTAGGCTCTCCTGGGGTTCAGGATCCTTTGCAGCATCTGGAACCTCAGCTAAGGCCAGCCAAACCCTCAGTCGATCATCCTGAGCTCCCCCGTCAAACCAAGTACCCCCTTTGCCGGTTTCGAGCCAATGAGGCTCAAACCTTCCTTCTTTTAACTCGTATTGCTGCGTATTGTCAAATCCAACCTAGTGGTATCATAATTGAGCCATGAGCTAGTCCCATTCGATCGAATCGATCGATCGGGATAAGTCCGTAAAGGAGTCTCGGGACCAAGTAAGGTCCTGGCATTCCATCCCACCTCAGACCCTCAAACCAGGGGGCTTCAATCCGTCTCACCTCCCTGATGGTGTAGGAATCGAGCCCCGGGTCTGGCGTGGCCTCTGTGCAGAGAATTGTCTCCCCACAGTAGCTCCATTAAGGGAGCCCTCGGGTGAACAAGGTTCGGCCGGTTCGGACCATCTCACAGGGGGCATTGAGTGTCAATCGGCGTGTCCTGGCTAGGGGATCAATTTTCGATCAACTCGAGGCCATGGCGAGGTCCCTAGGCTGCGAATTTGGCCGATTAGGGTTACCTTAATCAGTGAGGCGTCGGGGCTGGCGAGGGGAAGAAGACGGACTATGCAGGTCGGGCCAACCCATGACCCCCGCTGTTCGACAGTAACGGGTCCCCAGGTCGAGCTGACCCATGTGTTTTGGATTCGGGCTGAACCCGTTTTAATTAAAATCCGATTAATTGGATATATTTTCCTTAAGGAAAATAATCCAATTAATCAAATCATAGGAAAATTTAATTGGAAAATATATAGAATGTATTAATTGAATAATTTTTAATCCACTGGTCCAAACCTTATGATATTATATATGAAACTGATTGGAAAATTCTCAGGGATCTAAATATAAAATAATATTGAACATCTGATCGTTAGATTTTCCGTTTTTACCTAATTATTACAGATCTTAATTAGGGTTGATTAGCAATTATACTTAATCAAATTGCATGCTTAGGGTGCCATTAATCTTCTTATAAAGAGTAAAATGAATGTGCCAAGTGAATTATTTTTTTGATCTTTGTATTTCAATTTATACCATAATCTTGTTAAACTATGATTAGTAAAAATTAGGGTTTGTAGATATTAGATCTTAGCAAACTTAGTTTTTGGTTAATTGTATGATTAAATAGAACTTATGTGCCAATTTGTATGAATTTATGATGGCTAGATTTGTAATTATGTGCTAATCTTTTTGGATTGATTTAGGGTTTGATTAGCACTAATTACTTTCTATTTTTGGAAAATTTTCTATTAATATGCTTCATAACTATAAGACAATTATATGGAAAAAATGTATGCTAATTTATGATGTATAAATTGAATAAATCTAAAATTGGAAACTTAAACCTCTTAATTAACCATAAGAAGTCTTAAGACTTTGATCAAGCTATTAAGACTTGATCTAGGTCTAAGATTGCCACCAATAATACATCCCAAATTTATTGATTTGACATTGATTTATAAATAAACATTTGATCTAAATTAGGCATGAGTAAGAGGCTAAACCCTAGCCTACTTAATTAAGATCCAAACTCTTAAATCCTTAATTAAATTGACTTGATTATAAGATAATGAAATTAATATTATTCCAATAATGCATCTGATTTGGTATTGATCTTAACCATTTGAATTAGACATGTTAAGGTATTGATAAATCTATGTGATTGATTAATCTGAATCTAAACTTTTGATTCTTGATTTTATCCTAAATAAGACTATCAGCATAAGAGAAAATATAACTAAACTGATTTGATAATTGATTTGAATCTAATAACATCCTTGATTTAAATCCCATAATCTTAGAATAAGATATGATCAAATGGCTATCTGATCTGGTCACTCTAAACCTAACTATTAAATAGAACATAAAATATTAGCTTTAGAATTATGGATGTGAGATCTTAAGTATCTCAGCATAAGATTATCTCTGAAATATTTTAATGTGGCGCCTAGCACCCTTAATCCGCCAGAGGATTAGGTTAAGGGTGGGGTGTCACTCTGGCTAACCCCTCACTTATCATTGGATTAGGATAAACTCCACAATCCACCTGATTAGGGAAGGATTAACACAGAATCAACTAATAGTCACTATATAAGTAAACAAACAGAGTGCGGAAGCGATTTAAGGAAATGTTAACCATCCAAGTATCACAGTACAAATAGGAAAAGTAGAACTCAGAATATATAAGCATACAATTCAAATACATAGTTAATAGTACCTGTATTATTACATCATTTAAAATGTTCAAATAAAAATAGAATGAAAACCACACATTCTCACTCGAAATATAAAGGAACTAGATGGCAGCTTCTTCCACGAGTTCCTCCCTGGGTAAGGCTCCACACCTAACTCCTGCTCGTATAACTGAAAGGAGTCTGCCATTGTCGATTTTACAATGTAGGGCCCCAGCCAAAGAAAAGAAAAAATCTGATTAGACAATTGTCTAAGTACATTTTAAGCCAATGAATTATTATAAGTGTTAAGTAACATCACCATTTGACAACATCTAAGAAACATATGTATATATAAATGAAAAGGAGCAGCAAGCAATACCAAGAAATAAGGAAGCTATAAATCATCATTTATAACTTAAGCAAAGAAAAGGAAAGAGGCTGAGACATGCCTCGCATACAAACTAAGCAAGGAAGGGCATATAAATATACATAACTGTCATGTGCTGTAAGAAAAGTTCTACATCCTAAACATGCTGATGATCAACAGAAAACATGCCAATTAAAATAAATAACTCAGCAGTGGTACATATAAATAGCAGCAAGATTCTAACATCCTAAATATATATATAAAAGCAGTACAAGGAAATAGCTGATGGAATAGAATACTGAAAGGTAAACCACAACAACTGCATATAAAGTCACACGTGCATCGACTGCCATACAGAAAAGAGCTACTCAAGCCCATCGAATACCAAAGAAGCTTAGCGCCATCACAGCTAAGTCATACACTATGTACCCCTAGCGACATAAGGAGGTAGGCAAAATAAGCACACAAAGCAAAGGAAAGGTCTTAGCACCAGTACGGTTAAGGCCCAACTGTATGCCCCTAGTGACATAAGGAAGCTAGTAAACTAAGCATACAAGGCAACCTTAACGCCAGTACGGCTAAAGCACCAACGATGTACCCCTAGCGACATAAGGAGGCTAGTAAACTAGGCACACAACAAAATAGGTCCTTCCCCTAGTGACATAAGGAGGCTAGGAAATAAGGAAATATTTGAGAGGCAGTTCATAGAATCATCTTCTTTTCATTAATCACTTTAATATTTTCACAAGGAATCTAAGGAGTCTCCATATTTTCCTAACAGTTTATTCATGCATCAAATATCTTATATGATATGCTCAAGAAAATATGGCACAGAAATACCAGGGACGCGTAGCAACAAAATATCAAAGTAAGCAAGGGACTCTACTAAACATGGTGATATCATTTGTTTTCTACTTAGCCATTCTAATTATTCCAAGTTACACAAGTTCAGGATCACCATTTTCCTACTATCGAGTGTAACTCAAAAATTCATCCTTATAAGTTAAAAATGATTAGAATTGATCAGGTTCTAATCTAGTTCAATCAGATAGATGACTACGAGTTAAATCAATAAATCATACATCCTAATTTTGTGAATTTATACATTCTAACTAAGATCTGATCAAGATCTTCTAAACTTATGGATTATGGATTAAACACTACAAGATTTAAGTTTTATCACATAATCCAAAGAGGATAAGGCCTAAGTTCTAGATTTTATTCTATAAGTGATCTACTAGTTAAGGTAAATCCTATTAAGTAATCAAACTTAATAGGATGAATCTCCTATCCTAAATCTAAAGCTAAAAGACAAAATAATCAGAACAAGTTGTAAAATAAAAGAAAGTCTAGAAACTAATAAGACCAATGTTTCATCCATTGGGTAACCTAATTTACCCAATGAATGAACTCTAATCTATGATCTATTCCTATTCTCAAGAAAGGTCCTTAAGGTGTAGTGCTTAAGACTTAACAGAAATTATTGGAATCTAACTTAAGGGCTGATTTCACTCTCTTAATTGATATTAAGAAGATTATAACATTAGTTTTAGGGTTTTGGAATATTATCCAAAAGGGTAACGGTACTTAGTCCAATCTTAGGGCAAAATGACCATTTTGCCCCTACTTTAAGGGTCAAAAAAGCAACTTTTGACTTAGCAATTAGAATTGATTTCTCTTAAATCCAATTTATTCCTTACTATCTAACTTGAAGATAGACAGTAAGTACGCCTAAATCGGGCGAGACACGGTCAAGTTATGGCTAAAATAAGGCTAGGGGTAATTTGGTCATTTACCTAAATTTCTAAGATTTAGATCCTAAATATTATTTTGTTATAATGATGACATTGAAATTATAGGCTAGTTAGCATCTTGAATTTTCCAATTCGGAGTTGATTTGACTAAGTTATGGCCGTTTGAAGTCTAGGGGCATTTTGGTCATTTTTCACTAAAGTCAACTCTAAGTTCTAGGGTTGACTTTTTATCTTGATGTCCGAATGAGAAAACTAATACTATTGTGGTGATGGGGCTGCTCTCCTGAGCATTTTAAGACCCATATTGACTATGTTTCGATAACCAGGTAAAAAGTTATGAGGCTCTAAAGAAGTTCTAAAATACTACATCGTTATACGTATCCTGAAATAAATTTTTATAATACGTTATTTGAATCCTTACATTTTTCTGAGTATTTTAAGACATATATTGGCTATGTTTGGATCATCCTATAAAAAGTTATTAAACTTCTAAGATTTACTATTCAAAAATACAATTTGAATTATTTTACTATTCATTTATTCAAATTATATTATTTTACTGTTCATTCCTAAAGTTTTTATATAAAATTTATGAAATCATTAATCTTTAATTAATCTCTGATTAATTAGGCTTAATTACTAATTAACATTAATTAATCTATTATTTAATTAATTTAATTATATTTATTAATATTTTTACTGTAGTAAAATAATTAGTGCTAATCACTATTTAATTAGTCTTAATTACTCATTAATATTTAATTATGAATAATTAATTATACTTTACTGTTTAATAATAATTAATTATTCTAATTACTATTTAAGGTTTAATTAACCTTTAATTAACATTTAATTAATCTCTAATTATACTTAATTAACTAAGGTTACTGATCAAAAGTAATTAACACTAATCCTAACTTAATTAACTACTAACTATAATTAATTAAGGCTAAACAGTAATTAATTAACAATAACAGTAATTAAATTATTAATTAATTGACAGACAGTGGACCCCACTAGACACGTGGCACTGTCAGAGGCTACCACGTGGCACTGTGGGCCCCACAGGGGCTGAGTCAGCTCGGGTGACTAGACAGTGGGCCCCACCTGACACGTGGCACGGCCAGAGGCTGCCACGTGGCACTATGGCCCCACGGGGAGCCGGACCGCCACGGTTGATCGGGCAGTGGGTCCCACTTGCCACATGGCGGGCCCAGAGGCTGCCACGTGGCGCTGTGGGCCCCACTGGGGAGCTGAACAGGCGCGCGGGGGCTCAGGCAGTGGGTCCCACTTGCCACGTGGCAGGCCCAAAGGCTGCTACGTGGCATTGTGGGCCCCACCGGGGAGCCGAATCGTCGCGCAGCTCGGGTTGTGGGCCCAACGTGACACGTGGCGTGCCGGCTGGCTGCCACGTGGCATTGTGGGCCCCACGGCCAAAGCCAGAGCGCCACGGGCATCGGCTGGTAGGTCCCACTGGACACTTGGTAGGCACAGAAGGCGCCATGTGGCACTGGTGGGCCCCACACTGCTAACGCGAACCCGGCTCGGGCGGGTCGGGCTCGGGTCGACCCGGCCCGACCCGGCTCGGGTGGGTCGGGTTCGGGTCGACCCGGCCCGACCCGGGCTTCGTCTCCCTCGCGGAGACGGCCCGAGGGCGTCGGGCTAGGGCACGGCTTTCGCCGGCCTTCCCGGCGCCGGACCACCTCGGCCCGCACGACCGCCGGTAGCCCTCGACGAGGGCTACATGCCGGCGGGCGGACCTTCGCCGAAGGTGGCCGGGATCGCCGGCAAAATGAAACCCTAACACCTAGGGTTTCGGTGGCTGCGGAAAAATCGGGCCCGAGGCTTCAAGCCTTGATCTGGGCTAGCCGGACCTGGTCGAGGCCGATCAGGTCCGGTTGATCGACGATCTAAGTCCTAACCTACAATTTCCATGTTATGCGATGGCGAAAGAAGGAGCGGAGTGGGAGATCAGGGTACCTGGCGTTTGACGGCTGCGGGGGCTTGGACGGCTCGGGTTCGATCAGGCTCGATCTGGGCTCGGATTTCGCAAAACCCGGAGCCCAGAGACGGCCGGTGGTCTTATAGAGGCGCCGGCGACCTCTCCGAGGCCGGATTGGCCGGGCAGGGCGGCCCAGGCGCTGCGTGTCGCGCGACGGAGCCGTTGAAGACGACGGCTCCGTAGCCGTTGGATCCGGGCCCGATCCAATGGCTGCGATGGTGCCGTCTAGATAGACGGCGCCGTCAACTACAGTGATGGGTCCGTTAAGTACTTAACGGCACGCCGTTAAGTATTAAAATATATATTTTTTTAATATTTTCCAGAAAATTTTGATATTTTTCCTAGCTAATTTGGGGTCAAGGATTTCAATGACGCAGTCAGATTTTTGATCCGACGAGTATTTTGATACCTCGATTTCTGGGATATTTTTATTATTAAAATATTCGTCGAAATTTTGTCGACTTCCGGTTGACACGAAAACTTCACCCCAAGCTAATTTGGGGTCAAGGAACGTAATGGTGGCGTCCATTTTTCAATCGGAGGTCAATTTAAATAGGTCAATTTCTAGGGTTTCTGGATTTCTAGAAATCATTATTCGATCTGTTTGACTCCTGATTTGGACTAGGTATCAAAGGTTGACTCCACTTGACCTAATTAGCGCTTATAATTGTGTTTAATACTTAAGGTTAGTCATAATTAACCATGGTAACAACTCGAGTTGTTACATTTAAAGACCTAAATTTAAATATATATTGAGGTAGGAGAATTTTGTATAACTCATTGAGGTATGAGCTTAGATGATCCCTTAACCTTAGAAGATGATCTTAACCCCTCATGGTAGGAATCACTTAAGATATCAGAATGACACTTCATTCTTATGTTCATCTATATTTAGTGATCTTTAATCCCCCATTTTCTTGGAGCCTTGTATAGGACTTACCTATTTAGCATAGGAATTAATAGTCTTGATAAATCCTTGCTAATTAAATAGAGTTGTTTAAAACCAGGCCATTAGTTGGTGTAGTATGGTATACCCATAGTACTGGTTTTCTTTAGTAGTATTTAGGATTGGTTGATTCACTCCAATATGGACTTATGAGCAGGTGCTATCCCGAGGGATTAGACGAATACAGTCCCATTAGAGTAAATCTCCCAAAACTAAGAGTGTATTAAACAGGTACTCATTCCTTAGTTTGATTGAAATACAAATCGCCAACGGGCGATGCCTCCTAGCGAAGATCACTTTAATAGGTGTGGCTCAAACAAACTAAGTAATTAGAATCACGTTCTTTAAGACACTAAGTGTAATTGTGAGTTAGGCATCTTAATAACTTAGCTTGAGATACAAATCACCAACGGGTGAGGCCTCCTATCGAAGATCACTTTGTTAGGGTGGCTTAATCAAACTAAGTGATCAGAATTGTCTTTCTTACAAATGTGCTAAATATGTGTATACAATCATCCCATCTAATGATCTTTATGTAAATCTTCAACTTTAACCAATTTTCGTTCTAAAAGCTAGGAGTCAGAATCCTTTTAGCAGGATTCTGCACATTGGAGACCTTGAATTCATTATTTGTATTTAAAGATTTATGGATTTCCAGATTTTTTCTCATATTGAATAGAAGCATGGGCATAAACATGAGCATGAGCATTTCAATGGTGATGTATGAGTATCAGTGATGAATTATGGGTTACAGAATGTTACATACATAGACTGGGGAATTTCAGGATGCATCGGCATCACCATACTGTCCTCCCAACTGAGTGTATGTATACATTGGACCGTACAACTCATAGCCTTTTAGTGATAGTTCTGTTACATACCGTGTTGTGGCATATTTGGTTGCATCATTCCAGTGACATATAGTACAATGTTGGACATTTCACATTGATTTCTGAGCATTTGATGTTTTCGTTTACTTTTAGTATTCAGTTTTGATGCAGTTTTACTTTGCATATTCTTTACAGTTTCAGTTACATAGTGCATTTACTATTATTTTCTACGGTCGTATTTACTTTACTGTCTATTATATTTACTTTAGAACTGCTTAGTTAGTTGCGATGTGCTAGACTTCTTGTCTAACATGGGGTATTTTTGGGATCTGGAAATTTGCTAGATCCCGAGTAGCTTGTGGAGACAGAGCAGGAGGAGATACAGGAGATCTAGTAGGAGTACGTGGAGCCTTAGTGGATCAATCTTCCATCTTTTTCTTAGTACTTTATTTTTAGTATTTCAGATAGACTTTACTTATCATCTTTTAAATCAGTTTGTAATAATTCTGGCTGTGTTTTACTTTTCTTTTCTAAGACAAATGCTTACTACTGCTATGTGATGAATGTTTTATGGATGTTTAGCTTTAGCTTCTGCACTCTATTATACTACTATACTTAATATTGTGATGCGATCAGTATACTGGAAATGCTGATATATTGATAACGTATATTGGATTCATATTTATCTTTTTAAATCCAATATATATATTAGTCTAATACTTAAGATAAGTAATCTACTCTTATCTTAAGTATTGACTCTCAATCCTACTCTTAGGTTCAAGTCAGCAGCCTTCAGTGTGGCTCAATCTTTTAGCCTATTCAGGGAGATGCTGTTGTAAGTTGCTCATTTTCCCGAGTAGCACATCACTTCGCCACCAATCTGTTAGTTATACTTGTATTTTGCGCTCGGTGATGGGGCGGGGAGCTACACATGGTCCACCAAGCTCCCTCCACCTACCTGAGATGCCAGCCACCCCCCGCCTAGAACTTGTTTACTACCTTTATATTCGATTACTATTGCATCTCACCATGTGGGGTCCCCCGTACTGACAACAAGGAAGTACGGTGCTCCAATTATGGCAAATCCCCAACTTAAGTAAAGTTAGGTAAACCCAACCTACCTTAAGCCAATGACTTGTCACCAAGTGCTATAACATTCATCAATATATATATATATATATGTATATATATATATATATATCAAAGTGGCAGAAGCAATAATAATAGAGTAACATCCACAAGCATACATAGTAGGAAAAGAGAATGCAATATAGTAACTCATCACAATGCAGAAATAAAATACATCCAGAATTAATTATTATAAACTGAAGTTTAAAGAAAAATGAAAATATCTCTCAATCTCACTGAAATGAAAGGGCAATATCTAACTAAACAACAGCAGCACAGTCCTCCTCCTGAACCTACTCCTCCTCTACGACACTGCCCATGAACATGTCTGAATCTGATATTTGTCGGTATCATAAATTCCAGGGCCCCAGCCAACAAAATAAAAAGGTTACAGTTAGAGAATTGTCTAAGTACATTTTATGCTATTTTAATGAACTGAACATTTAAAGATATCACATTTTAATTTAACTACACGTGCAAGCAGTAAAGAGTGCAACAAGCTATTAAAGGAACAGGTAACTATAAACTATCCATTTATAGCCAGCATACAATGCAAAATAAACAAGGTGAGGCTAAAAAGCTAAAAGAAACAGTAACTACAATACAATTCTGAACCTAACATGCTTATGATCATGTTACACACGCTAAGTATATAAAAGAATACAAGTACTGAAAACGTGCAATTATAGCATCCTAAACATGCCAATATATATATATATATATATATATATATATATAAACCATATGAGTATACATACAACATGCTAGTTAGGAAAAAGGAAAAGAAAAGAAAAACCACTGAGACATGTGGCAGAAGCAGGGCAATCTTATGAAATATAAAGCCACTGAGACATGTGGCAAAGTGAGCAAATACTGAAATTAAGACCACTGAAGCATGTGGCAAGGCAAATCAGAAAACAATACAATTCAGCTAAAGTAGCAATAAGCCTAAGACATAGTATTGTCATACCAGCCAATAGGCTATACAGGGCCTCCAATACTGAAATATCAATCAATTCCCAGCCAATAGGCCATCCCAATCCTCTAGGCCTGGGTCCAGTTTATACAATACTACTACTGAAGAGGCAGACTAAGCTAGGACATATTCTACTAACTACAAACAAGGCAAAACTGAATGATATGCAATTCAAATACTAACTTAGGATGTATCATCCCTATCCTAAATTTTCCTATTATGCTCAAGGAATAAGGCTCAATATACAAGGTATGCAAAGCAATCTAGTCAAAGTAAGCAAGAGAATCAATCTAGACTTATATGATATCTGTTGTTGTCTAATTACCAAATCTAGCTACTCTGAGAAGGTACAAGTTTAGGATCTCCAATATCCAGCTATCGAGTAGAATCTCAAATTTACGTCCTCCAAATTAAAATTAGAACTTAACAAGTTCTAATCCAAAATCACATGACGACTATATGGTTTAAGTAAGTAAATAATGACCTAATTAATTTATAGTTTACTCTCTTACTCGAATCTTGTTTAAGTAAATCAAGATTTAAGAATTTAGAACTTAAACCCTATGTTGAGTTCAAATCCCAAATCCAAGGTAATATCCTAATTATGATCTAGGGTTCATACTTATCACCCAATTTAAAGGTAAAGGATCCTATAAGCTGAAAGATTCAGGAACTAAGAACTTAGTGAAAGGCTATTCTACTTATTATAAGATAAAACAATCGATTAAGAACTTGAGAATCTAAGATCTATATTCAACCTTTAAGATAATTTCATTATCTTATAGATTGAATCATCCTATACCCACATGGAAAGTTTCAAAAGATTAAACAATCAATCATTTAAGAATTTCAATTGGAGATTCAATTGCAAATTGAAGATCTAAGTCTAAGATCTTAAGATCTAAAGATCTGAAGTTTGATCACTTTAGATCTCTAAATTAGAGTTTTATCTTAAGAGCTTTCATTTGTGATTCTTTTAGAATCTAAGTTCATAATTAAACTATAAGGAGCTTATTAAGGTTAGAATTGACAATTTTAAGTATTAGATTTAGACCGCAACCTCATATTGACCCTTTTAGGGCTACTTAAGATCTAAGGATCTGAGGTTTGATCACTTTAGACCTTAAGCTAGATTTTAACTTAGGATGTTCCATTACAGTTTCTTTTAGCATTTAAGCTTATAAGTTAACTAAATTGAACTTTTCACAATGACTTTGAAGTGATTAAGTTCAAGTGTTAAGCTTAAGTGACTTATTTAAGGTCACTTAAGGTCTAAGTGTCTTAATTAGGCTAAATTGAATATTTCTTAAATTAATGATCACATTAACATTATTATTAATCTAAGAGTTCAGAGAACATTTCTAATCTAACTTAGGGTAGTTCACTGAAATTTCCAAGCTTTAAGGAGCATTTAAACATATTTTGGTCAAAATGACCAAAATGCCCCCCTTAAGGGTAAAATTAGGATTTTAGGGTTTAGTTACCCAAGTTAGATCTAATCTATTTTAATGAGTTTCATATTGATTAGAGAAGTGAAAAACACACTTATATTAGGTTTTGATGACCTAATTAATCTTAATTAGCACTAATCACTTATTTAAGGCAATTAGGGTGATTTGAACATAGGCTTTCTTAGGGTAATCCAACCTTATACTTAGGTTAATACAGACCTAATATGACATTAGGAACAACCCCCACCCAAATCAAAGGCTTAATTAGGGTTAATTTTACTAATCCTTATTTAAGGTGATTAAGGAGTGATTAAGAAAAATAATTATCCAAAATTAAATTTAAGGAGCAATCAGAGCCCTAAATCACATAATTTGGATACTTAAATAATTTTACATGATTTAATTAATGACAGCAAAGAGTTTGGCAAATAAATTTTAATCCAACTATTGGATCTGAGATTTTATTTTATATTTAGATTCCTTGAATTTTTCTAATTCAAATGGTATATTGGATCATACCATTTGGATCAGTATGGCCAAAGTTATTCAAGTAATTTAATCTGAATGTTTATTTAAATTAAAACTATATGATTTAATTAATTAATCGCATAACCTTTAAAAATACAATCCTATAATTAATTAATTAGCCGCGGCCCGAAATCGAACCGCGCGGGTCGGGGTTGGCCCGGCCCAAAATCCAGCGTCATCTTCCTCTCGCACGCGCCCACAGCCCGAACCCTAGGGCCGGCTTCCAGCGCCAAATTCTCTGCGCTTCGGTCACGCCACGCCCCGATTTCAACGGCTACACGATCCTTGAACCTAGAAGCGTCGATTAAACCAAGAAGCCCTAACTGGGAGGCGTCGGATCGATGGAGTGCTACTCGGTCGAAGCTCTTCCTCAGGCACACCTGTGAGGAGTGAATTCTCCTCACATAGTCCACGAGTCACTGTTCTCTTGATCCCTACACGTTCAGGGATCGATGAGGGAGCGATAGGTCGACTCAAGAGGTTCTGAGGTGGTCTGGATCGCTAGGGTGCTACTCGGCGTATTCTGCCATTTTGAGCTTCGACTGGATCGATCGAGTCCAGTCGAATCGATTGATCTGGTCGAACCTAACCCTCGATACCAGCTTACAATTATTGCCGAGGGGTTTCGATACTAAATAGAAGGCTAAATGGCTCGAGAGGATACCGCATTCGAGCGAATTGGCCCGACTGGCTGTGTGCTTTCAGACGGCACTTATGCCGTCTAGCGCACTGCCAGGGCTCACTAGAAGTCCTGGACGACCGCTAGGAACTAGGGAGGGGTCCTAACACAGCATCTATGCTAGAGAGGAGGTGAGTCGAGCTGAATCCAGCTCGACAGAGAGAATGGGAAGAATGGGCTGTACCTGAAACAAAGTCGAGCGTGCAAATGGGGACTGTAGAAGGACAGACGACCTTCGCTGATCCGGGCGTAGCTTTAGGGAACTTGAACGCCAAGTTTACCCTCAGACTCGACTAACGGGGCCTGGTTCACCGATTGGATGCAGAGGTCCCCGAGCTTAGCAAGAAGAAGTGGGAGTTCCAGAAAAGATACGGGGTAAGCAAAAGAAGTCCCAGGCAAGCTCTACGGCTATTTATAGCCACTGGAGAGCTTCCAGAGCCTTAATCGAGCCGGCAGCTTCGACCCGTGCCTGCGGATTGGGCTCCGATTGAGAGAGGGTAATTCTGGGAGGATCACCAGACTATGGTGCGAATGAGACTGTGGGGGACAAGATTCCATCCCCGTACTGCCACGCGGGCGCGATCGCGCACTGCAGCGGGACACTTTGCGAAATGCGGGCATGATCGCACGCTGCGGCGGGACAGTTGGCAAATGCTGGCACTGCAGCGGGGAAATTTGCATGACTACTGGCGCAACCGCGCGCTACAGCGCGCTGTCGCAACTCTTCACTTATCAAACCTGATCACCCCAGCGCGCCGCAGCAGGCCTTTTTGCAAAAATGTTTCTGCCATAGGGCGCTGTAGCGGCCGCCAAATTTTTTGTCTGACAAAAGTATTAATTGTGGCTGAGACAAAACCTCCAACCAGCCTCTTGTCTCCAGCCATCATTCCTCCTGCTGCAGCTCCATTTTTAAATGGAAAATAGTCTCTTTGATGTGATGAGAAGGATAAAACAATGAAAAATATTGGTCACCTCATCCATCAATTGGAACTTGCCATCATTACTCCATAATTTTAAAGGCATTTGCTAGTTTTGATCACGGGAATGATGATACAGCCCCTCATCTATAAATACCACCCCTCTTAACTAGAGGAGGGTTCCAAACTTGGCTCACTCCAACCTAAGTAAGAGAGGGGCTACAAAGAAGAGAAGAAGAACTTCCCAAGGATGGAGGAGCTCAATTTGCTAAGGAGAAGGAGGAGAAAGGCAGCACTAGGGACCTAAGAGAAGCACTTCAAGTAAGGAGAAGAAGAGTCCTAAAAACTTTCCAAGAACGTTCCTAGTATTTTCTAAACTCTTATTTTATAATTTCTTTTCTTAGTTGATCATGAAAGGGTCTTTATCTATATATGTGTTATTTTTCATCTCTTTTGTAATGGAGAGCTAAACCTCACTTGGGGAGGGTTGGGGCAATCCCACATGTTTTGATAGTTATTATAAAATGTATGAAATTTTCTTTAAGTATTAACAAAAATTGTGAACTTAATGCCTTGCTAAAGAAATATATAAGACTATTGTGGACTTGAATATGGACCAAAGGAAAAAGACTTTTTAACTCAAGAACTAAGTTGTCTTATGCCCCATAGCTCACCTTAGTTTGATGCTAGATTTATTAGTGCATGAGAGCTTAGAACTATGTGAGAAAGTTCTTGAGCTTAGTGCACCTTAATATAAGCTCAACTAAAGAGTTGATGCGTATAATGCTAAGACCCACTAATTGAGCTCCGTTGCTCAACATAATTGAGGGAGGGAATGGAATAGTTGTGTGCTCATGAACGAGGTGACATAGTCATTGAGCCCAATGAAATCAATCCCTCATCTCAACTATGTGTGATGCATGTGATGCTCTTAGTAGAATCAATGCTTATAAGATCTTAAAAATTAACAACCCTCATCTCCATGATCAAGAGATGAGGTAAAATCTAGAAACCTTAAATTTTATAAGGATCTTTGTGCTAAAGTAGAACCGACTGTGTGTTCATTTCGTGCACAAGATTTGAACTGTAATTCTTCGAGATAAAACTCAAAGAAAGAGAACGTGAACTTGATTTAGATAACAGAAAATGAAGGATAAACACTTGAGGAATCATCATATATAAGTTATCTATCATGTCATGTGGGAGAAACCCAACTCTCCTCTTCCTTTTATTTGACTTATTTTCTACTAAGTGATTGTCGTACTTGTTCTGGAACCAACTAAAACAAAACACCCAAAGCTTAAACATTAGTGATAATAGATGCACCTTAGTAACAAAACATCCAACTCTCCGTGGTTCGATAAATCCCAGAAACTCAAACTTTCCACTTATTACTTCAGACCACGTACACTTGCGTGAAAGCGCAGACGTATTCTAGGTTTCTCAAGTTTTTGGCGCTGTTGCCGGGGAATTTGAAATTGTTTCGTATTAAGGATAATCTATAAGTAACTAGTGATTTAAGCATTTTCCTACATGTACTTTTAATTTTTTATTTTTGTAATTATAGGTACTAACAATCTACTTTTTTGCTTTCTTTTCTTATTGCTGAATCTTTGAACTTATTGCTATATGTGATAAATTAATTGTTGTTGTGTACGAATAGAAGAGTTTGCATGAATTATCATTTTGATCCTGAAATTGAGAAAACCTACTTGCAAGCTAGGAGAGAACAAAACTTTTTGCTAAGACATCAAGCAGTTATGGAAAATTATAATGAAAATCGTGGGGAGTCATTAGGAGAACCTAGGGGAATAACACTGAGAGACTACGCACTACCCACTGTTAGGGGAATCCCCCATGAAATTATAAGGCCTAATATAGAAGTCAATAACTTTGAGATCAAACCTTTTACTCTGAGTATAGTTCAAAATAACCAATTTGGGGGATTGGCCACTGAAGATCCAAATTCATATATTTCAACTTTACTTGAAATATGTGACACCTTCAGATTTAACGACGTCTCTGAAGGCACGGTTAAATTAAGGCTATTCCCATTTTCTTTATGAGATAGAGCCAAGAGTTGGCTCAGCTCTCTTCCAAGTGATTTTATCAAGACATGGGACGATTTGGCTAAGAAATTCTTAGCCAAGTATTTCCCTCTGGCAAAAACTGCTCGGTTGAGAATTGAGATAACTAACTTTACTCAGTTAGAAGGTGAGACACTCTATGACGGATGGGACCGATTTAATGAATGCCTAAGGCGTTGCCCACATCATGGGTTTCCCTTGTGGATGCAAGTTCAAACATTTTACAATGGTTTAAACGCTCTTACAAGAACACTCATTGATGCAGCCGCTGGCGGCTCTATTAGTAGTAAAACCCAAGATGAGGCTTACGATCTCTTGGAAGAAATGGCTAACAACGCATACCAATGGCCTTCAGAAAGGCTTAAAAAAGAATATGGTGAACGAATCCAATCAAATAACGGCTTTACAACAAGAAATCAATGCCCTGAATGAGAAAATTGAGAGAATGAATGTTAACTATGTTCCTGAAATACAATGTGAGTTGTGCGGAGGGAGACACAATAGTGAGAGCTACAATTTGAACAACCCCTTCGTACAAACAAATACCAAACAAGTAAATTATTTAAGAAACAACAACACAATGAACAACCCTTACTCCAATACCTATAATATAGGGTGGAAAAACTACCCTAATTTCTCGTGAAGTAATAATAATAACTACAATGAAAATCAATATGGGGGTAGTTCATCAAACCAGCAAGGAGTAAATAATGGAAATAATCATAACAATCACCACCCAAATTTAGAAGGAGCTTTCAACTTCTTTAAGGCTGAAACCATCCAATTCATTTGCCGCACCGAAACCACAATCACCCGCCACGATGCCTCTATCCAAGGGATAGAAGCATCCCTTAGGAACATAGAGACCCAACTGGGGCAGATCTTCAAGCAGCTAACCATTCGGTAGCAAGGAGCTCTACCCAGTTCCACTGAAGTGAACCCAATGGAGCTGGTTAGTGTGATTCATTCTGAAGAGGCATATGGGGGAATTAATACTGATAAAATAAGTGCCATAGAAGAAGAGCTAGAGGCTCATGAAGGAGTAAGGGGCACAAAATGTGAAAAGCTCATGGCTCAAAATCTTATGTTAGATAGGAGAGATGGAATGCACCTCCATGATTCTAGAATTTGCAAATCTAGAATCCCTTACCCCTCTCGGTATCGTTAAGAATGTCGCAGTTGAATTGGGGAGTTTTATCGTTCCAATAGATTTTGTGGTGTGCGAGTGGGATAGATGGAACAAGAACACCACAATCATTTTCGGGCGACCTTTTCTTATGAGCACAAAAGCTATTATTGATGTAGGACGTGGGGTGATGAGCATAAAAATTAAAGGAAAATCTGAGTTAGTCGATCGTAAACCTACATTCTTTAAACAAAGAGAGATGGAAGAAGAGGTGAGGAAGAAAATGAGAAAAGAAAGAATTTGGATGGATAATGTTCTTGAAAATCTTATGTTAGAAGAAAAAAATTCAGATAATAGCTCAACTCCTTTCTCGGAGAAGGGGAGTAAGGAAGAAGTGAGAAGAAGGAAAACAAGAAGGGGTAAAAGAAAGAAGAAGACTCCCCTTAAATTAGAACTTGAAAGTGATGATCCGATGAGGGAAGATAAAGAGGGAGAGGGTTTGAGCCACCTTGAGGGTTGTGCTCACTCTAGCACCTTAAGATCATGGAAGGAGAAACCTCCGGATCCGATTATTTGAACGTTAGCGAGTCTATCTAAAGATGTTAAATTAAGGGCTTCTTGGGAGGCAACCCAAGAATAAAAAAAAAATTTGTGAAGCAGCGCTATAGCACGCTGCAGCCGAAATTCTGCTATAGTGCGCTACAGCGGAAATCCCGTGACAGCGCACTGTAGCAGAAAATTCACTCAGCGCACTGCAGCGAAAATTTTGCTATAGTTGTAGCAGTCTGCTCCAGCTGTAGAAAATTTCTTGACCGCCTTGGATTCCCTGCAGTCAAAACATTATGATATTTGGGTTTCCCATGCAGTCAAAAAGGTGGGCTCAAAAAGTTGCCCCCCCTTCACATGGATCATCATATTAATGGTATGGGGAAGCCCATTGACCATAACTCTCTTCCCTTTGAATGTCTTGGCTATTTAAGGGAAGGCAAGGGGGGGGGGGTGATCCTTGCACCTTCTAAAGTTTCTTACTTCTTCACAAACTTTTGCTCTCCTCTAATTTCTTCATCATGTTTTTCAGCAAAAGTCGATTCTTAGAAAGGAGGCCGAAGCTTCCTCATCCGGGGAAACCTTTAACAAGAAAAGGTTATCTTCTGCTGAAGCCGAACACCGGTTCTTATCCAAATCTTCTCAGCGGAAGTTAATCCCGGAGAAGAGCTTTAGCCCCTACTTGCCCGTGCTAATGGAGCAAGTAGACCCTCAGGGATGGAGGGAGATGGGGACCAAAAGATCTCCCACGTACCCTTCCATAGTCCAGGAGGTGTATGCCAATGCGATTAATGCGGCCAGACAGAAGATCTTTTGTAGAGGTAAGGGAGTCACCTTCGGGATTGCTCAAATCGAGCAATTCTATGGGCTTGAGGAGGTAAGTTCTTGCTCTTACCTTGAACTCTTGGAGTATCGCCACGACCCCCTTGATCTCGTTGTGGAACTCGTCCATGAAAATACCGACTGAGAGGGAGGACTAGCCAACATTCCTTGTTCTAAGTTAACGGATATGAGTAGTGCATGGCTGGTTTTCATTTCCAGCTATATCATGCCTACGAGTCACTTAACTGAAGTAACCCGTGCCAGAGCACTCCTGTGCTCATTGGTTAGGTTGGACGAGATCCGCATCTCGAGTATTATTTTTGAGTAGCTCTGGAAGGCTATCAAGGGACCCTGCGCTGCATTGGCCTTCAGGTCTTTGATATCAAGGATTTGCGAGGCCCAAGGGGTCAAAATCCTCTCCTCCGACTCCGTCGTTTCCCTCGGCACCGCCCTTGCACCATCAAATCTGAACGCCCGGGCAAGCGAACGAAAGCTGCCCAAGAAAAGGAGGGGTGAGCAAGGGCAAATGTCTACTTCATCTGACCAAACTCTCACTAAAAAGTTGTTGCTGCGACTCCACATGCGACAAGCTGATATGAGCAAGGCATTGGCCACTGACATGCAGTTCTTTAAAAAAGAACTCATTCAGCAACGCCAGTTTCAGTTCGAATTTCATGAAACCCTAGGGCTAATGTTCGAGGACTGGAGCTTGCAAGGAGGACCGGACCCCTTCGTGTTGCCAAGACCGCCTGTTGGTGCCCCCATTCCGGACTCGCGCTACCCATGCGACTTTGCCTATGACATGGGAGAAGAGGAGGAGGAAGAGACCCATTAATAAAATAGGTTGTATTTGTTCTTTTTGCTTTATTTGTTTTGTTTTTTATATTTTTCATTTTGTGTATTTTATTTTGATAACTTAATTTATGAATTCTCATATTCC